>PVKB01007938.1:9535-24392 GCA_004027205.1 Ctenodactylus gundi
CCCAATAAAGGGCTCTGCTGGACCCAGAGAAGAGGCATCAAGATACGGCCACTGCAGTCATTCTAAGGGTGGGAAACTGAGCTAATAAGAGGTGATTTGAGTGGTAAAGTGAGTCAGATGCAAAAGATTAAATATGTTAAATATAGCATGTTTTCTCTGATTTGGGAAAACCCAGAACACATGCATTCTATAGAACCAAATGGGTGTAACAGTGGAAGTTACAGGAGGACAGGGAGATATGGGAGGGCCAAAAATAGGGGCAAGGGCTGGAAGAATGGCTCAGCAGTTAAAGAACTTTCCTAGAAAGCGCTAAGTACCAGAGTTGATTCCCTAGCATCACATAAACTGGGTGTGGTGGCACTCAACTGTAGCCTGTAATCCCAGCACTCAGGAGGCTGAGTCAGAAGACTGCTGTGAGTTCAAGGCGAGCCTGGGCGCCATAGTGAGCTCAGGACCAGCCTGAGCTACAGAGCAAGATCCTGTCTCAAAAAAAAAAAAGAGGGGGAGAGGGAAGGTATGTTAATCCTGATGTGATATATATATACATATATATATATATATATATATATATATATATATATATACATACACACACACACACACACACACACAAAATACTAAAGTTCCTTGTAAACATTATGTATTATGTATTACATATATATATATATATATATATATATATATATATATAATAAAAAATGTGGGAAAAATAAAAAGGCCAATTAACAACAAAAAAAAACCCTAACAAAATAATACTGACTGATCAAGTATTTCTCATATCATCTGTATGTCAAACACTTCAAGCAATATATAACACTAAACTCCTCTCATCTCAAGGTGCATACAATCGGGGAAATTTATACACAAAAATACTACCTCGGCTGGCAGTATGGCTATGTGGTACACATGGACAAGACCCTCTGTCCCATCCCCAGCATCAATAAATAAATAAATTCTATCTTTATTGCATTCCAACTAATGACAGCAATGATATCAGATTTCAGATTATTTAACTCCTGGATGGAGAACTTTCCAATGTCAGAAATTCTGGGGGTTGGAGAATTGACACAGTGGTTAAGCCACTTGCCTTCAAAGGAGAGAAGGCCCTGAGTTCGATTCCCCAGCACCACATAAAGCAGGGAGGCCTGCCCTGAGTCCAAGGCCGGCCTGGGCTCCATACACAGTGAGCTCAGGACCAGCCTGGGCTACAGAGACCCTGTCTCAAAAAAAAAAAAAAAAAAAGAAATTCTGAATGCTTTCAATGGGACAGATACACAGCACGTGGTAGTTGGTAAAATAACACAGCAGCACATGACAGAAGAGATACAATGTTTCCAATACAGACTGAGGCACTGTGGGAAGTCCTGGACCCCTTAATACCTATCTACGAAGACAACTTATTTTCCTATTTGCCATACTTCCTGTTTTCCCCTCCAAACCCACAACTCACTCACTCATTCAACGTGATACACGCTAAACAGTTACTCCATGCTAGACAGTGGACAAAGCACCAGTGATGCAAACATTAATAAAAATCCTTTCACATTACAGGGGCCTACTTAGAGCAGAAAAGATAAACATAAAAAGGAGAATCCCTTAAATACCTTAACAGAGATCTGCTGTAAACAAAACATAGTAAGAGCAGAGATGAGAAAACACCTCACTCTTCAAAGACCAGGGTCAGGAATCACGGCTTTCACAGAAACAGATCCAGAGGCTCTGAAAGACTGAGCAGGATTGCACCAGAAGAGAGAGAGAAAAAAAAAAACACACCAGGTTAGGAGATAGGTAAGTGCCCAGGCACAGTTTGATGAGGATTTCAATTTTACTCTGGTTACAATCACACAATGCAAAGGGCAGAGAGGAATGTTAACTCCTCAAGGTCTGGAGGCTTTTCAAATGCGATCTTCTCCGTAAGACCGGAATTTTATCGTGAGAATGGGAATTCCCTACTATTTTATGCCAAGGAATTGATTCTGGTTTTGGAAAACAATGGAACGACGGTGTGGACAGCGGACTATGACGAGAAGCATTATTTTAGTAGCACTCCTTTCCAGCATAGCGCGCTGGCCCCAATCATGTACTGTGGCACTGCGACCGCTTAGGTTCCCAAGTTTTCTGCACCCTTACCATCCAAACACATCACAGCGCAAGATTCTCCATCTCTTCTGCCCAAAACAGAAACATAGACTCTAAAATTTCCAGAAGCCTTTTTTCCAGACACGGCCCGGAGGGTCCTTTCCGCGATGTCAGGCACGCCGTGACTCCCCAATTTTCCGTGCGAACTTCCAGTTGGACCACGCCAGGCCCGCCCCTGCCTGTTTTGCGCCGCACAAGCTGGCGCCGGCACGTCCAGCCCTCCCCGGCAGGCCCCCGGGGGCCTCATGCTCCCCGTTCTGCCCCCACCAGGGCCCGTCACATACCGCCTCGGTCTTCATGTCCAGGATCTTCTCCACCTCGAAAACATCCTCCCCGTCTTCCTCGCTGTCCCCAACGGTGTCCACTCTTTTCGCGGCCGCGTCCTTCTCTTCGCCCGCTGCGCCAACCCCACCGAAGTCGGGCGACTCGCCATTGCTGTCAGCATCTGACCCAGATACTGCGGTCACACTAGCTCCCTCCGCAACCGCCGCCGCCATCGCATGAGCGCCGCAAACCGCCAAGGAAAACCGTCTGCGACACACACAAGAGGGCTCCCCGCGCCGGCGCTCCACAGTGATACACTTCCAATCGTGACGCTGCTGGGGAAGCCAGCCAATGGCGGGATCGAAGCCTTACAATGACGTCCGCTGTAGCCAATTACACAAGGACTCGGCCCACAGAACGTACGGGAAGCGGGTGGGCGGGCGGCGCGGCTCCGCAGCGGAAGGACGCCGTTGGGGGCGGGGCGCGAAGCGGTGGGGCAGAGGAGGAGTTGCAGTGGGCCATGGGCGGGGATGACCTGTCCGCTCGTTATACCCTGGGTCCGGGACTCGGACTTTCCGGGAAAAACTCCGTCCGCTGCGAGACAACAACCCAGCGGAAAGAATGCCCAGTCTCGGGGCTGGAGGAGTGGCTCAGCGGTTGAAGCGTTTGCCTAGCAACCTCTAAGTGGAGCTCCCCAGTTTGAGTCCCCCTCACCCTGTAAACCGGGAGTGGTGGTGCACACCTGTAATCCTAGCACTCGGCACTCCGGAGGCTGAGGCAGGAGGATTGCCCTGAGTTCAAGGCCGGCCTGGACTCCATAGTGAGTTCAAGACCACCCTGGACTACAGAGCCAGATACTGTCTCAAAAGAAAAAAAAAAAAAAACCCAGTCTCTTTTGTACACATATAAATGATTCACACACACACACACACACACACACACACACACACACACACACACACACACACACACACACACATTTACCTTTTTTGAGACAGGGTCTCACTCTGTAGCCCAGGCTGGTTTGTACTCACTATGGAGCCCAGGCTAATCTAGGACTCATAGCAGTCCTCCTGCCTCAGCTTCCTGATTGGTGGGATTATAGGCTGGCACCAGCACACCTAATTTATGTGGTGCTGAGGAAACGTACTCAGGGCCCTGAGCCTGCTAGGCAAGCACCCTGATGGATGTGCCCTTCCTCCAGGGATCTTATATATTTTAATGACTTTTTTTTTTTTAATTTAGTGAGATCCTGTCCAAAAATAAAAAATAAGAGGGCTTGGGATATCGCTCAGTATGAAGGAGGTAGATTCAATCACAACTACCACAATTTAAAAAAAAAAAAGGGGGGGGTGTAATTTAACAGTCTAAAAAGCCAAATTCTAGCATTTTTTTATTTTTCCTTGTAGTATGGATGGAGGCCAGGGCCCTCACACCGAGTTACAACCCCAAACCTTTTTTTTTTTTTTTCTGTAAAGAAGATGGCTTTGAAGATCAAGACAGAGGGTAGAATCTTCCACCAACCAGAAGGAGGCCTCAACAGGAGTTGCCCTATTTTTGATATTGAGACAGTCTGAGTTGCAAACTTGCACAGGCTGGGCTCTAATATGGAATCCTCCTGCCTCAGCCTCTAACAGTACTAGGATTACAAACCTGCGCCACTGGGGGCAGAGCTTGTAAGTGCCATCGACTAGACAAAGAGGAAGGGGGGAGGAGGGATAAGGATCTTGCCACGGTGACTGACTTGACCATGATCCAATACCTTAAATCTTATTGAGAAGATTGTGCATCCTGCCAGTAGGAGAAAGGCAGGGGGAGGGACTGTTGATCTAGGGATTTAAAAATATCTACCATACTTCGTGTGCTGTCTTCACCTGCATGTGGAGAAGTCACCTCTTTTGCAGAAAGATAATTAAAGCCTCCTATTTCTGTCCTGCATGCCTCCCATGCCCATCCTTTGTTTGGACAGGTGACCTCCTGTGAGTGTTTCTAACAGGTTTCTAGTGCTTCCATAAATAGAAAATATCAGAAAGGAACTCATAAAAGCATCTGTCTGGATCACAGACAATTGACAAATATAAATTGCCCAAAGTTCGTGAATAACTTCTAGGAAAGGCCACATAAAAGTAAAAAAATATTTTTTCTACTTTAAGTTTCACATAAATGCTGTGTATAGTGACCCGGGCCTGTAATCGTAGGAAGGCTGAAGCAGGAAGATCACAAATTCAAGCCCAACCTGAGCAGTTTAGTAATTGAGAACTTCAAAACAAAAGTTCGGTGATGTAGTTTTGTGTGACTCTGAATTCCATCCCTAGTACCACAAACAAAGAAACAACAAAATAAATCAGTGAAGTGTTTGTGGCAGTGAGCTTCTTTTTTCCTTTGTACAAGATAGTCCTTACTGCCAGTTTTCTGAGGTTCAACTAAAGAATAGTCTTCTGACCCAGCAAATCCCTTGGGAGAGAATCACTTAGACCTTCAAGTTGGTATTGTGATGAGGCATTAGGAATAGGAAGACAAAGATCAAGAACATAGCCTGTACCCTCTCAGGCCGTGTGTGTGTGTGTGTGTGTGTGTGTGTGTGTGTGTGTGTGTGTGTGTAATTTTATTTTTTTGCAATAGGGTCATTCTCTGTGGTATTGTACCAGAGCAAGACAATAACACACAGGAGGGGCTGGAGGAAGGGCTCAGCGGTTAAAGCACTTGCTTAGCAAGTGCTAAGTCAAGTGCTAAGTACCCGAGTTCGATTCCCCAGCACCTCATAAACTGGGCGTGGTGGTGAACGCCTGTAATCCCAGCACTCGGGAGGCTGAGGCAGGAGGATTGCCCCAAGTCCAAGGCCAGCCTGGGCTCCATAGTGAGTTCAGGACCAGCTCTGGACTATAGAGTGAGACCATGTCTCAAAAAATAATAAAAAATAAAAACAAAAGAAAACAGGAAAAGAACCACTCACTAAGGTAAGGTTAAGAGTTCTTTATTCAATTGACAACTGAGAACTGGCTCTACCCCAAAGAATTATCACTACCGAAGGGAGGGATTTGGTGGGGCTTTTAAAGGCAAAAACCACAAGAAAGGGATCACAAGAACTGGATAGAGGAAGATAACACCTGTGTATAAAGGGATGTTTCCAGCACACTGGACATAACCAGCACCATGATTCCTGCTGTAGAAACGAGCCAACCGTGATGTGTGAGGGCATGGTCCCTGATAAGTGGTCTAGCTGAGCCCGAGTTGTGAGCGTACGGTAACACTGACAAGAAGAGACCCCGTTCTGTCTGGCAGCCTGAGGAATGGTACACAAGCTCGAGCAGGAGCGCCAGTGTCCTCAGCCTCACAGGACTGCATCTGTGCTCTTCCACTGGTACCGTCGCTGCTGTCACTGCTCAGACACTGGTGCCAAGACCTGAGCCATAGCGAGATCCTCGTAGGGACTGGGACTCCCTGTGGGCTTGCAGCCCCGTTTTCACAGAGTGGAAGCCCCCTGGCAGGTGCCACCTCTCTCCTCAGGAGCCGTGCTTTCCTTCCTCGTGTGATGTGTTACGCTTGCGATATGGTTTGAACTTGATTAGTTGTTAAGTGGATTGGTGATTTAAGTGTGTGTAATAAAATATTGAGAAAGCACATAGACCGATGCGACCTGATTCCAACGCCACAAAACATAACTGCTTACGGCATCAGGAAGGGCACAAGGTGAGGGAGTCTTGAAACAGAACAAACAGCAGTAAATTACAAAATCAAATGGTAGCAAACTAACAGTGATTCAAGATTTATGCCTTATGCCTGGTTTCGGGCAGGATTTTGAGTGGCAGGCTGTGGGCAGGAGGTTAGAGAGGCAGCTATATGGGCTGCTGGCTGCATCCACAAGGAAGTCACCGGGGCCAAGCAGGTGTCAGGGAGAATCTAAGATGGCTGGACTCTTGCCACCTCATTCCCTCTTTTTGTCGTGGGGGAGTCAAAACATAGATTCCTGAGTGTCAGGGAAAAGGTTGTAATAACTGGGGTAATTTTCTCTCAGACAAACTTAAGCTGCCAGGTTTACTTAAAATAAAGGGGAAATTCCTTCAGTCCAATTAATGGAATTGTAAACTTGCTCGGTAGTAAAAGATGTAAAAGCCTATTTTAAGGGGACCACAGAATAAGTTGAACATGAAACAGTGTAAACAGCAGACAGAAAAGCAGAGCAGCCTTAGACACCGGTCAGTCTTAGCTTTAAAGGAACTGGTCCTGGCTTGAGTTCACAAGGTCGTTTTTTTTGTTTTTTTTTTTATTCCCCCCCAGACAGGGGCTGCAGTCCAAGGTGATTCTGAACTCACTATGGATCCGAGGCCCTCCTCAAATTCCAGGCAGTCCTCCCGCCCCAGCCTCCCAAGTGCTGGGGTCACAGACGTGTGGCACCACACTCAACCGTCGTGTAGTGCTGGGGAGCTGAACTCAGGGCCTCAAGCTTGCTAAGCAAGCACTTTAACCTCTGAACTATTCCTCTAGACCCGGTCCATGGGGTCCTTATTCTTAGGAGCTTTTATTCAGGAGTGAGGAATCCAGGCAAGAATTCCGGTGACTTTGACAGCTGTGGAAGTGGTGAGGATGATGGTGTGTGGCCCCTCAAGGCAGAAGTGAGTCCTTTTTCTGAAACTTTTGTTTTTTGAGGCAGGGTCTCACTCTGTTGCCCCGGTTGGTCCTGGGCTCACTGTGTAGCCCAGGCTGGCCTTGGACTCAGGGCAATCCGCCTGCCTCAGCCTCCCAAGTGCTGGGATTACAGGTGTGTGCCACCACGCCCAGCTTTATGTGGTGCTAGGTAATCAAACCCTGAGCTTGCAAGGCATGTGCATTAACCACTGTGCCATTCCTCCAGCCCCTCTAGAACTTTTTTTTTTTTTGAGACAGATCTCTCTCTGTAGTTCAGACTGGTCCTGAACTCACTATGGAGCCCAGGTGGGCCTTGGACTCACAGCAGTCCTCCTGCCTCAGCCTCCTGAGTGCTGGGATTACAGGTATGTGGCACCACACCCAGTTTATGTGGTGCTGGGGAATCGAACGCGGATCCTTAGCACTGTGATGTAGTGCTTTCTAGGTAAGCGCTTTAACTGCTGAGCTATTTCTCCAGCCCTCCTCTAGAACTTTTTGATGTAGACCAGGTCACCAGGTTGGAACAGGAAGCAGGTAATTCAGAAGGGTAGCAGGCTGGCACAACCAGAAATATGAACTGGAGGCTGGACCTGATGGAGAGACTGAAGGTATTTTAATAGAGATTAATTTATAATTTCTAGACCCTCCCTTAAATCAGACGGCCGAGACCCTCCAGGGCTCTTGCTTTGAGTTGCCTGCTGAGCATCATGAGCTCCAGAGTAGCCAAGAGCTGGAGGTTGCAGATAGACCACAGAAAAAGCAGCTCACCCAGCTTGGTACCACCAAGGTGTGTGGTGGCATGAGGCTGGTTGACAAGAAGTCTTCTAAGTTCCTTTGGGAGAATCAGTATGGAGTCCTTTAGTGTCCACCATCTGTCAGGGCTTTTAACAGCCCCTTGTCCCTTTGCTTCTGACTCTTCCTGGGGGTGTATATGGGCCATGAGTGTAGCTTGGGATGAGGAAAGTTTTAAGGGAACGGAGTAGGGCCAGAGGTCATTAGCCAATTCCTGGGCTGCTTGTCTGGCTGCTTGATTCAACAGTCAGCTTCCTTGGGCCTCCAGAGTGTCAGTCTTTTGGTGTCCATGACAATGGATGACAGCAGCAAACTTTCTGGGGAGCCAAATCACATGAAGGAGGGCTAGAATTACCTCCTTGTTTTTAGTAGTTTTTCCTGAAGCTATTAAAAAGCCTCATTCCTTATGAATCATAGCATGGACAAAAAGAGTAGCAAAAGCATACCAGCTGTCGGTGCATATGCTGACCTGCTTGTCTTTTCCCCACCTCAGAGCCTAGGCCAGGGCAATGAACTTGGCCTGCTGGGCTGATATACCTTGCGGGAGAGCTGGTGCCCAGGTGACTTGGTTTTGAGTAGTGATGGCCACTCCAGCCTTTCTGATTCCATTGTCCAGGAAACTGCTGGCTCAGTGAAGAGGGCTGTTTCTGTATCTGGCCAAGGGGAGTCTCAAAGTCAGAGCAGCTTGCATGCGATATATCCAGCAAGCACAGCTTCACAGATGTGGATTGGGGTTTCTGCACAGTCATCAGGCAACAGCATTGTGGGCTGTAACTTTGGGTGGGGGGTGTGGGGGAAGTCTAGGGCTGATCCAAAAAGGCTGCTCTGGTATTGACTGATGTGGGCATTTGACATCCATCTACCAACAGCGTCTCTGAGTATGGCCTCTCCCACATGTGGGGCAGTGAGAGTTAGATTCTGTCCCAGAGTTAGTTTGTCAGCTTCTTTTACCATCAGGGCAGTAGCAACTATGGTGTACAAACAGGCTGGCCAGCCAGAGGTTACAGGGTCCAGTCTTTTATAGAGATATGCCACTGGCTGTTTTCATGGACCCAAAATTTGAGTTAATATCCACTTAGCTATACTTTTCTTTTTTCTTTCCCTTTTTCTCTTTCTTTCTTTCTTTTTCTTTTTCTTTCTTTCTTTCTTTCTTTCTTTCTTTCTTTCTTTCTTTCTTTCAATTGAGGGAAGAGCACCCAGCCAGATGGAGGTGGTCCAACTGGAACTCCAACAATATAAAAGGAAGGAACAAGAAAGATTGTTAGAGTATAGGTGTTCAAAGTAATTTCTTATTCTGGATTCCTGCAGAGTCTGTTGTAATTTCACCTTTTTCATTTCTGAGTGTCCTAATCTGTGCCTTTTCTTTCCTTTTCTTGATGAGGTTGGCAAGAGGTTTGTCGATTTTGTTAATTCTTTCAAAGAACCAGCTCTTTGACTCATTAATCATTTTAATTGTCTTTTTAATCTCAATCTCACTTATTTCAGATCTGATCTTTATAATTTCTTCTCTTCTACTGCCTCTTGGGTTAAGTTGTTCTTGTTTCTCTAGGTCCTTAAGGTGCATCATTAGCAAATTTATCTGTGACTGTTCTTGTCTTTTGATGTGTGTATTTATGGCTATGAATTTTCCTCTAAGAACTGCTTTCATCGTGTCCCACAGGTTTTGATATGCTGTACTTCCATCATCATTTAACTCTGTGAAGTTTTTGATTTCTTCTCTGATTGCTTCGGTGATCCATTGTTTGCTCAGTAGTAAGTTGTTAAGTCTCCACGTATTTGTGTGTTTTCTTCTGTTTCTGCTTCTGTTAAGTTTCAGACTTATTCCACTATGTTCTGAGAGTATGCAGGGAACTATTTCTATTCCTTTGTACTTGTTTAAGCATGACTTATGTCCTAGGACATGGTCTATTTTAGAGAATGTTTCGCATGCTGTTGAGAAGATCTTGCAGTCAGTTGATGTTGGGTGGAAGACTCTATGAATGTCTGTTATGTTCAAGTTTTCTATAGTATCATTCAGCAGTTGTATATATTTGTGGATTTTCTGTCTGGTTGATCTATCTATTTGTGATAGTGGAGTATTTAAGTCCCCTACTATAATTGGGGTCTATGTGTCCTTTCAGATCTAGTAATTCTTGGTTAACATAATTGGGTGCTCTAGAGTTGGGGGCATACATACTGATAATTGTGATTTGTTCCTGTTCTAATGTTCCTTTAACCAATATGTAGTGTCCATCTTTGTCTCTTCACCTGTTTTCTTTTGAAATTGGATTAGTCTGAGATTAATATAGCTACCCCTGCTTGTTTTCTGGGACCTGTTGCATGAAATATTGAATTCCAACCTTTTATTTTCAGTCTATGAGTTTCCTTGTGGGTGAAGTGTGTCTGTTGTAGGCAGCAAATTGTGGGTTTCTGTTTTTCGATCCAGTCAGTTAGTCTATGTCTTTTGATAGGTGAGTTGAGGCTGTTCATGTTTGGGGTAATTATTGAGGTATGTTTGGTATGTCCTGCCGTCATTGTAATTTTTCCAAGTTGTTTACTGGCTTTACTTTTTTCTCAGCTTTTTCTCATCTAGCTTTTGACCTTTTTTCTCTGGCGTCTCCTGTGTTGTTGGCTTCTCTTTTGCTATCCAAGTTTCCTTTAAGAATTCTCTGCAGTGAAGGCTTAGTGGCTGCAACTTTCTTTGAACTTTCTATATCATGGAGGATTTTAATTTCTCCCTCTAGTTTAAAAGATAGTTTTGCCGGATATAGTAGTCTTGGTTGGAATTTGTGTTCTTTCAGTGTTTGAATGACATTGGCTCCATGATCTCCTGGCTTTGAGAGTCTGGGTTGAGAAATCTGCAGTTATCCTGATGGGTTTACCATTGTAGGTCACCTTCTGCCTTTCTCTTACCGCTTTCAGTATTCTCTTTTTGTGCTGGGTTTCTAGTAGTTTAATTATGATGTGTCATGATGAGGTTCTCTTTTGATCAATATTGGTTGGGGTTCTAAATGCCTACAGTAGCTCGATGTTCATTTCTCTTCTTAGATGTAGGAAGTTTTCTTCCATAATTTCCTTGAATATGCCTATTAATCCTTTTGTTTCAACCTTGGTCTTCTGGATTTCCACAATTTTCAGGTCGTTTCTTTTTGAATCGTTTATCAGTCATTGTAATGATTCACTTTGTTCCTTTTTTGCTTTGTGGTCTTTATGGTCTTTCTGTTCCCACTCCATCATTTTGTCTTCTAGCTCTGATAATCTATTTCAAAGTTGTTCAGTATTGTTGCTTTTTGTGACCTGTTTGTTTTTCACTTCCTGTATATCTGCATTTATTTTTTATGTCTCTTTTGTGTTCTTCTCTCATTTCTTGTATTGCCTTCATTATCTTCCAGTTCATGTCTTCTTTTATCTCCTCTACTTGCTTCTCATAGCTTGCTCTTAGTTTAGCTAGGTCTTGGTGTAGCTCTTGATCTCTGATTTTCATTTCCTGCATCATTTCCTGCTTTAATTCCTACTTTAACTCCAGCTTGAACTGGATGTATTTCTAGGCCCAGAAGTTACCATCATTTGCGCCATTTTCATCTTTTGCTTCTACATTTTTTGGTATTCCTGGTATGCTCTTCTGGTATGTCAAGACTTCTTGAAGGAGATTTATTTCCACGTTTCCTCATGGTTCTGTTGTCTTTGGTTGACTCTGGTTGTCCATCCCTGGATTCCCCTATTTGGTTCTCCCCAGCACGGCTCTGTCTGGTGATGGGAGAACACAGTCTCCGTGCTGACCACCGTGGAGTGGGGTGGTGGGGATATGAACTCGAGTTCCCCTGGTCCACTCCCGCTCGGATCTGCCCTTTGCCACCCTGGACCCACCACAATGTCCGTGGCATGAGGTAGCCTTGGACCCTAACACACCACACCTGCACGGCACCTCCTTACACCGGCCCCGGATCTGGTAGGCTAAGGTAGTGAACTGTCATGAGTCCAGGGCCAGCCTGGACTACACCAGTGAGTTTGGGCCCAGCCTGAGCTACAAAGTGAGATTTGTGTCAAGAAAAGGAAAGGAAAAAAAAGTTTGATGCAAGGCGAGTGGGTCCTAAGTTCCTAATTGAAGCACTGAAAAGGCATGTGGTCTTGCCACTCCATGGGGTAGGAAAAAAAAACAATAAGAAACATGTTTTGATTTTATTTTATTTTATTTATTTTTATTATAAATTCTAAAAATATTTTCCCCACATTTTATTGATATGTATACATGCAAAATTCAAGGTTTACAATGAGGTTGGGCATTTTGTGCACATTTATATCTTGTCAAGGTGACAAGGGCTTTCCCACTCTCCATTTGCCCCTCCCCCTACCCACCCCACCCTCCCTCCTCCCCCACTCTACCCCCCTCTTTCACTTTGTCTTTCGTCTTAAGTTCCAAAGGAGTTGTGATCTGGGTCTCTCATATCACCTTCTGGTTCTGACTTACTTCACTAAGCATGATATTCTCAAGTTTCTTCCATTTGCCTATAAAAGCCTCCATGCTGTTGGACTTTATTGATGCATAGTATTCCATTGTGTATAAATACCACAGTTTGTGTATCCACTGGTCTGTTGATGGGTGATTTTATTTTATTTTTGAGACAAGTTCTCATTCTGTCGGTCCTGAATGCACTAGGTAGTCCAGGCTGGCCTCAAACTCATGAAAATTCTCCTGCCTCAGCCTGCCAAGTGCTGATATTACATGTGGTGCTGTGGAATGAACCCAAAGCCTTGTGCTTGCTCAGTTAGTGCTCTAGCCAAAGTATATCTTTGGGCTATCACATGCTACAGGCAGCTGCTAGTCCAGTAATTTCTCTACAACTCTTGCTTTCTATTAAACTTTCCATTTTGAGGGGCCCTCTTTTTCTCTCCCTGTTGACATCCTGTCATTTGCAATCCCAGCATTTGGGAGCCTCAGATAAGAGGATTTTAAATTGGAGTCATGCCTGGGCAACTTAGCAAAACTGTGTTACAAAACAAGAAATTTAAGGCACGCATGGCCATGACCTGCAGCACATGCACTGGCTGCTGCTGCTTGACAGAAGAGAGCTTGTGTAGGTCCAGGACATCTGACAGAGCTGGGAGAGGATGGAGCACTCCAACAATGGACAGGAGGCTGCGGGTGGGTCAGAAATCCTGAAGTCATGAAATCCTGCCTGAGGTCAGGGCAGATCTGGAGAAGTGGGAATTGTCGGCCACTGATGGCGCCAGCCTCTGAAACACCAACCCGAGGGTAGTGTGTACTACAAAAGCAGTGTGTGCTCCCCCTAGAAAAAGGCCACTGTGTAGAGAGCCTGCAAACGCCATTACAAGATGGCGCCGGCATCCGGCCGGCTGATTAGCAAACAATTGCCACTACATATGCGCCTAGGCTAAAGACCAGCCCCGGAGTCACGTCATTCGGACTCATCATATGGCCTGAATGGAATTTGCAAATCAGGAACCAACACCCCACCCAGATGTAACCTAAAGGATATATAAACCATGCCATTTTGGGGCTTGGGGTCTTCCTCTCATCAATGCTATAATAAACGATTGCTGCAGAAGGATCCTGGTGCCCGCGTGCGTTCTTGCTGGCGAGACAATCGCGCGGGCTACAGCTGGTGCCGAAACCCGGGAACCTTACCATCGCCGGCGCCGAGGAGACCCCCGTTCACGGGGAGGATTCAGAACTGCAAGACAAAGGTAAGCTCTGAGAGGCATGTTTGATCTTGGGCTGTATCATCTCTCTCCTCCTTTCTTGAAAGCAGTGCTTACTCTCTTCCTTTTGGTTTTATTTTGCTTCCTGAAATCATGTTTGACTGTAGCGGCAGGCCAGGGAGTGTTAGAGGAGTTGCAAGACAGCGTGTCAGAAACAGAGCGGGATAAAAGGTTGGGAGCTCACAAAGAAAAAAGAAAAGGCATGCCTAAGAAAAAAGACCCTTCCAAAGACGCCCAGTCCGAGGAAGTGACAGATAAGGGAAAGGACGCCCTGGGAGAGAAGCGTAGAGAGGGAGAAAAGGCCCCGGGAAAGAAACCTCTTTATCCGGTAAAAGAACTGGTGGCCGTAGGGCTTGATAGCTCTGAGTCGGAGGAACTAAGCCCCTCTGAGGAAGAGGACTTAGATACAGAAACGGCCTGCTACGAGGAGGAAAGGTACCATCTAAATGAGCGGCCACAGCTGCAGCACCGAAAGCAAAAGAAAACAGGTGAGAAGAACCGCGGGGCCTCTCAGCCCGCGCTCCCGACTTATTGTTCCCAGTGCCCCTCCACCCTATGCAGATAGGTGCTACTCGGATTCCTTCCTTTCAAAGGAAGACAAAAGACAATTATCACAAGCCTTTCCAGTATTTGAAGCCGCGGAGGGAGGTCGCGTCCACGGGCGGGTAGAATACGCTCCTATTAAGGAGCTTGCTAAATCAGTTAACAAATATGGAGTTGATGCCAATTTTACTATCATGCAGCTTGAGAGACTTGCCACTATGGCAATGACTCCGAGTGATTGGCAAAATACAGTAAAAGCTGCCCTCCCTAACATGAGACAATACATGGAATGGAAGGCCTTATGACATGATGCCTCCCAAGTACAAACAAGGGCCAATGCCAATACAGACGGCAATCAAAGACAGTGGACGTTTAATTTATTGACAGGGCAAGGACAATTTGTTAATGATCAGACAAATTACAAATGGGGAGCGTATGGCCATGTGACAGTTAAGTTGGATAAAGATGTAAGTGACTTCATTTTGTACTGCCCTCTTAAGTGTTATTTTAGGGCCAGCTAAGACAGGACAAATGGTGTGCTGATGGTCCATAAAAATTTGGTAGGGTCGTTGTAACACTAAACCAGATGCTAGGTTGTGCACCCAGGAATAGCCCTGGGGTCTCCCTGACCTTTCTGTAAACTTTGTGTGCTACCATAAATTTGTAACCCTAGGACATTCGTGACACTCCCGTGAACTTTGGGTGCTGTGATGATTTCTAACCTTTAGGATCTATGGCCTTATTTCTCGCCTCTATATCTCACTCTTGGTGCCTCACTGGCGCCATGGTACAT
>PVKB01007939.1:0-24224 GCA_004027205.1 Ctenodactylus gundi
AAAAAAAAAAAAACAAAAACCAAAAACCAAAGCAACGCTTCTTGAGGCTGGAGGAATAAATAGCACAGTCTTAGAGCTCCTGCCCACCAAGTGCAAGCCCCTGAGTTTGATTCCCCAGCACCACATAAGCCAGGCATGGTGACACATTCCTGTAATCCTAGCACTCAAGAGGCTGAGGCAAAGAATTGACATGAATTCAAGTCCAGCCTAACATTGTGAGTTGAGGGCCAGACTGGGCTACAAAGAGAAAGACGCTGTCTCAAAGCAAACCAATCTAAATCAAAACAAACAAACAAAAAATAAAACCAAATCTTGTTTTTCCTCTTTCCGTAAAAGTTCTGTACCCCTGCATGGTACCCAATCTTCTGCATTGTCTTGAATTTTAGAGACGTGACTTACCCTCAACAAATTTCAGCTAGCTCTGCCTTTATTGTTGTCCAGCTATATTCAGAAATCCTTTTTTCTCCTTTCTATTGTAGACTGTACATCCAGTCAACCATTCATACAAACTCAGAAACGATAACAAGGTTAGGATAAACACTGCATCTCTAGTGTCACATACTTGTTCATTGTGAGCTAAGTGAAAATTTCCTTTATTTTACTAAAGTTGATGTGCTAGCCCTACTACGTGCCAGGCAGTGTTGTAGGCTGTGGAGGCCCTGGGAGTTGCTTGTTCTCATTTCAGTAAGGGTAGTAAGAAATAAACACAGTTATAAACAGGGTAACTTTGAGAGCAAAGAGAGACATGTAGATTGAAGCAGGGTGATTTATCAGAGTGAATTCCTTCAGATGGGAGATTTAGAAAGCTTGACAGAGAATTTGAGTTGATACTTAAATCATGAAAAGAAGTTTGAGTGCAGAAGACAGAAAATTGTCAGGTCTGTAGGAATTTATGTCTTTGTAATGCATAGTAAGACATGAGACTTTCATTTTAAGTCCAAAGTCAAGTTGAGAGTTTAAGTAGAAGGGAGAGAAGATCTGAGTACTGGCTTTAAATACTCGGCTTCCTTCCTCATAACCTGTGGCAGTCCCTTGTCCTACATCAGCAGGTTCGTGAATTCCGTGGGTGCTTTGTCTCATCTTTGCGTCTTTCTCATGTGTTAGAATCCTCATCCTTTTAAACATAAAATCTCATAGCCACACTTTCTTTAGTGATTTACAAGGAATGACAAATGTAAGCAAATATGTGAAACAGAAAGGTTCCTCTGAAGACTTTTAAGGGAAACAAAAGAAGAATTTATCACACAACAATGCAGGACACCAACCAGTTAACTTCCTACTTCAATTATTAAAGTACATTTCACCTATCCTATGACATCACAATTTCTGATTTTGGGTAGTCTTATTTTCCCTCCATTCTTCTGGATTTTCCTTTATTTTCATTTCTCTGTCCTCTAAGATGGGCACAGTGGCTTGATTGTGCCTACTAGTGACCCTACTTGGCTACTTCCAAGTGCCTTTGCCTCTATCTCATATAACATTGTGAAGTTGCTCCTTTCATTATCCTTTCCCAAAATTAGTTACTTAAGTATAAGATGTTTGGCCTCCTATCTTAGTAGAAGAAAGATTTATTTTCTCCTGCTAAAGAAGTTTCTAGAATTCATAATTGTATTATAAGTTTCTGGACAAAGTAATCTTATGGTCTTTCACTTAAGACCTCAACTAAAGGGTGGGGCTATACTATCAATGCTTTAATTTTTCATCTTTCCTTGTTCAACTTCCCATTAATGAACACCTAGAATTAAATAGTCGCAGAAATTCAAGTGGCCAGCTCTTTTCAAATTAGCTGGATTACATGCAACAGGGAAATAATCTAGGTAATTTGTTGGTTGTGTCCATATCAGCCACCCACTGTGATCATGAACAACTCTCTCTACCTCCCCCAGAGCACAGGTCACTCTTTGTTTCTGTTTCATTCCAGTGCATGAATAGGAGATATAACTCAAATTTTACTTTAAGAATAATGATATCTACCCAATGTGAGTCCCATTAGAATGTAAATTCACAGATTACTGATTTTAACAACCTAATCTACATTTTTTTGTGCTCATCATTTGGGACAAAGTGAAGAAACAAACGAAAATACATTCGGGAGCATTTCTAGAGAATTTATATTTTTATATTTAACTCAAATTCAACAGAGAAGGGGAAATAATGATTTTTTTTATTTTCAATCATTAGTTAACCCATTAGCTACTCACACATTTGACTCTATAGTAAAGATACAGGAACTCACTTTTTTGTTTCTTTGAGACAAACTCTCATGATGCAGCCCAGGCTGGCTTCGAACTTCATGACCTCCTGCCTCAGCTTCTCAAGGGTTAGGATCACTGTACCTAGTGAACTTACCTTCATTAAAAATTTCTTGTTTGAAGAATATGCATCCACACAAATACAACAGATTGTACTAACTTTTCAGGTAATTTGCACATCCCTCCATTGTTTAGATAGACTGAGAACTTTTTCTTTCCTAGATGGATCTCTGTGCCATCTCCTCCCTGGGACCCTCTCAGTTTATCCCTACTGGGTCTTTTGTGGATGGCATTTGGCTCATTTAGTTCTATGTATTCTTCAAAATGAAAGAATAATGTATCTTTCAGAGATAACAGTATGAGTTTTCTCCAAAGATATAAGAGGTCTTCTCTGGAAAAGGCTGTGATTATCTTTATTTGGAGGACACTGTGAAGGATGCTCTGCAGTCCCACAAAGAGGTGAAAACCATAGACACTGAAGATCTACAGGAGAGTAAGGAAAATGCCTGATGACCTTCTCAGAACTTCGGGAAATAGTGACCTGAATCCTTGACTTCATTCCAACTGAGTTCAAGTCTCTATAATGCAAACCCCAAAAAGTTACTTCCTCTTCTGTTGGAAGCAGAAAAATATCACCATTATCATTCAAAGTCTGTTCCAGTTTTCTTATCTGGATCTCCACAAAGAAAATTTGGTGTAACTTACAGACTCCTCGCTTAAGAAAAATCCCATCTGACACTTCAGCTTCCCACTTGGTCAACTTCTCCTAGTCTTCCCATGTCATGATAGAAAGCCTCTGGGCCTGAGTCTTTCATGTTACAAAGATGACATTTACAAAATCAGAAGAAATAAAATGTGTAGGCCTAAATACATAAAACCATTATGACTAGATGATATTAAAGAACAACATTTTCCACTAACAGAATACATGTTTTCCGTTTGAGCTCACAGGGAGAGATTTAGCACTGAGATTTCTCTGACATTGCCATCCCCTCCTCTCCTTCCTGGATGTGACGTCAACCTCCCAAGGTGGGTTCCAAGGTAGAAGACTCTATGTCAAAGTGTGGTAATTGGCACTACTATATTTCCGTTCTCTTCTTACTAGACCTCCTTCTACCTGACGCTTGAGCCTGTGCTCCATCTCCCTTCACACACAGAGTTCTCCAAGATTCCTGGAGGCTCTTCCTGAGCAGCCATGAAATGTGGCCACCAGGACTTTGTTCCACCTTCTGTTTTATTCTGTGTCCCCCTTGCTGAGTGCATGTCCAGGCCCAACTGCTCCTATCAAACCTTAGTTATCACCTTTAACCTGCACCTGGGCTGCTCCAGGAGATTTTTACAGTATAATGCTAAAGTGCTCTCAGTGACCATGGAGGAGTCATTGGACCCAGTACGAGCACTTTCATTTAGCCATTCATACGAAAGGACTTTAAAACACAATTAAATCCGTTTCTCTGAGGTTTTGTATCCCTTTGTTAATCTGCAGTCACCTGAAGTCAACTGTATTTCTAGAAAACCAAAAAAGCAAGCAATTATTTGAATTGTTCATGACTAAAATATTACACTGGTAACCTATAACTGTATTTTCTAAAAAGAAAAATGTTGAGTTGCAGACAATATAAATACCTTTTTGGGAATTCATATTACAATATATTGAATAGATTTTAAGTATTATAGTTAAATATCTGAAATTCTATAGTTAATCAAGAACAATTAAAATCAAGAACTATTGATTTTATTACTCGGAGGCCCTAATTATTGTGTGTGTATGTGTGTATTGGGGAGATTGAACCATTTTTTTGCATATAATATGCTAGTGCTCTACTGCTCAGCTAAATCTCAGCTCTGTGTATTTTTTTGTTTAGAGATAGGGTCTTTTTAAGGTCCCCTGGTTGTCCTGGAACTTGCAAACTCCTGCTTCAGGTTTCCACGTAACCAGAATCACACCCATGTGCTACCATACTCTGCTGGATTCTCAATTCCTCAACATTTGAATATCAAATCACAATTATTAAAGATATTGAGTCATATTGTATGATTGAATAAAAAATAATTAGTCATACAATGCAATTAGATCTCCAGAGAAAGTTTTTTGAAAAGTTGTTTTTTGTGTGTGTGTCTGCTGTTGATATTTCTTTCTTTTGCCTGAGTTTCTAGTGAGGCAATAGTAAGTTCTGCTAAGCTAAAATATGTAACCCTAAAATAAATGAATAAAAATGGACTTTCAATAAATGAATGACATTAAGATGCAGAAAGCAGAACTTCTAAAATAGAAGAATTAGCTCATAACATGGTTAAAGACACTTGCTGAGAAGCCCCCAGCAGAATCTTGAGAATAGCAGGACAAGAAAGAAAAATGGAGCTTAAATAAGATTATTGTTGTGATGTTCTCAGGTTTCTTGCATTTGCCCGTAAAGGCCTCCATGCTGTTGGACTTTATAAATGCTTAGTGAAGTGAGTCAGAAGCAGAAGGTGAAACATCGAATGGTCTCTCTGATATGAGAGTCCCAGATCACAACTCTTATGGAACTTAAAATGAAAAACAAAGTGAAACGGGGGGTAGGGTGGAGGAGGAGGGAGGGAGGGGAGGGCTGGAGGAGGGACAAAAGGAGAGTGGGAAAGTCCTTGTCACCTTGACAAGATACATATGTGCACAAAATGCTAAACTTCTTTGTAAACCTTAAATTTTGCACTTATACATATCAATAAAATGGGAAAAATACATGAGAAAATAATAGTGAAGAAGAGGCATACTAGACAGATTGCATAAACTATCTCAGCAGTCTCCAACCTTTTTGGCATCAGGAACCTGTTCTGTGGAAAATATTTTTTTTTCCAAAGACTGGATGGAGGGTGGATGCTTTGGGGGTGATTTGAATGCACTAAACTTATTGTGCATTTTATGTCATAAGGAATGTACGACCTAGATCCTGTGGGCTGTTCAGAAGAGGGTTCACACTCCGACGAGAATCTAATGACGCTACCATTCTGCCAGGAGAAAGAACTCAGGTGGCCACATGAGCAATGGGAAGCAGCTGTAAAACGAGCCGATGCAGCATCACCTACTCACTCACCTCTGACTCCATGCTGTGCACTCCAGTTCCTAACTGGCCGCGGGCCAGTGCCAGGGTGGCCACAGCCCTGAGGACCCTTGAGGGAAACTAAGGATTGTTTCTTTTTTCAGCCTTTCCATTGCAAGAAGCAAGCTCCTCTTCCTAGCCCACAGGTCACCAGCTCTGGCCCATACCCTTTTGCTTATTTTCTGGAGTTGGTTGTGAATGTTTCCCTAGGATAGTGACGTGTTTAAGGCAGGAGGCATGTCTGAGAAAACAAGATCTCAGAAGTCATCCACTGTATCTCTGCTGTGTCGGAGGTATCTAGACATGAAGAACTTCTACCCCATTGTTTATTACCTCACTCCTGTGTGCCCGACAGCATCCGCATTTTCGTGGGTTATAGAAACGAGCCTGGAAACCATGTCCCTGAGCTGTGGAACTGATGATCCGCTAGGGAAAAAGACACACGGCGGATTCCTGGCCTGGCCTGAAATGCTTCCACCATGTGAACTGGCGTCCTCGAAACCGCCATTTCTGCCTCCGCACTTCCTCTGAATCTGAAGCCCGACACTTTTATACTCGGTAAGTGATATCATCTAGGTGTTTAGTCACAGTGAGCCTCACCCAAGTTCAGCAACTTATCCCGATGTGGTCCCCTGCTTTCAATTTTCTTGATTGTGTTACTGGAGTAGACACTACTGATGTTAGCTTATTTTTTATTTTCAACATTTGAATTCTGATTAAGGCAATATGTTACTCACTTACTATATCTTTACATTTTCCCTTTGCCTTTTCTTTCCACAACTAACTCTGGCCAAAATTCTAACCAATTTTATGTCCCCACTGTTTTCTCTCTTTTCGTTTGAGCTGCACATGTTTGCCGTCCCCATCTGCTTCTCAACTTGTGGCTTTGCTTTGGGCCTTTAGCACGTACAGCATCAGCATTGATGCCCATAATCAGCTGTTCTGTTGTCAGAGAAAGCAACCGGAGGTCACCTCTGAGCAGAATCCGAAAGGCTAATTGGAACTAAGAACTACATTTGACAGGTACTGAACTGTGGAGAGTTGCGGTGAGGGTGTGTTTATGTGGGAGGTGGAGTTTTCAGAGAGAAAGGTGTATATTTGAATACCCAGAGGCAAATTATATTGCAAGTAAGTGAGATGTTGAGTGGAAGAGGATGTTCTTACTATTGGCATAGGATAGGGATCAGTGAAGGTGATACCAAATACCTCCTGCTAAGGAGTCCAAGCTTTCATTTTTCTCTGGCACTGAAAAGCCAAAGATGTGTTGTTAGCAAAATATCTACTTGATTAGATTAGGAACCTTTAAAGAAAAACTATCCCAGTAGCTTCCTCTGTATATTGTGGTTCCAATTGTTTATTCTTTTTGTTTTCTTTTTGCTATTAGTTTGGGATCTGCTCAAGGATGAGGACCAACTCTTATTCAATTCTGAGTCTCTGGTGAGAACCAAAGTGCTTGGCCCGCAGCACACATACACCCTGTGGGTTGCTAACAGGTGACAACAGGCACTCTCTTTTAGCCCTGTGCCATTTAATTATCTTTTAAAGTTACCCTGGAATATCTCAGCAGTGTCATTTTTTCCCTCTCTCTAAACAGACTCCTGAGTTTTTAAAACACAAAGACTATACCAAGTTTTATTATTAAATTTAAAGACGATTGAGAGCCCTCTTTGCCTAAAGCTGTTCTGGGAGGAAGCCAGAAACGAGAAGAGACCCCACCTCTGAATGTAGGTTGCATATGAAATCATTCATAAATTGGAAGTGGCAATAGACTCTGAGTTGATTAAATCAATTCAGCAGCTGTTCTCTTACAAAAATATGGACAGCTTTTTCAGTTGGAAACTTCTTGATGCTGTTGTAGCTTTCTTCAAGTGTTCGTTCCCTGGCATATTTGCTCTTCTAAAGGCCAGAAATATCTCTTTTTCAAGTCTTAGGTGCATTTTTGAAAATTAGTTTGTCACTGGAAGTGCTAATTTTGATATATTTTGAAGTGATGTGATGGATCTCGAAAAGTAACATTCTGGTTACATAATTAAATTTGTGGCATCTGCTTATTCTGCAAATATCGCACTAATCTAAATCCTAAAAAGGAAAGGAAAAAGGAAGCCACTTCTGTTCAGAACTATTTTCCTTAAAAGCATCGATTAATAATTCATTTATTATATCAGAATGAAACTTGTTCTAATACATTATTAATGAATAACTGTATTTTGTGTTGATATGCAAACCTGTCTCAGGCAATTACAAAATGCCGCAGCCTTATTGTAAGTTACAGTGAAAGGCCACATGGGGTAAAGCTCAGATAGTAATATATATCCAGCTTCGCCATCATTGGGAAACTTTTATTAAGCAATAATTCTGTATGACAATGTACAAGAAAAACACATAATCCTGGTGCCTGTGCTCTCAAGTACTGCAACCTAAAATAGTTCCTGGGATGTGTTGTTGCTCAGTATACACTTTCTGAGTTGCTCAGTGGATACTGGACTAGAAATTCAAGTGTAAATGAGTTTTTAGGTTGCTCTCAAACAGGTTGTTCTGATTTGGAGCTTAAATATCTATAAAGGCCGTGCATTGAAGGTTTACTTCCTACCTTGTTGTCCTATTGTTAACAAACACAGGCTGCAGATTAGAGCACCAGAGGCACCTGCCCCTTCTCCACAACCTAGACGTGGCTGGTACCTCTCTCCTTCTGTCTTTTCTTCTTGAAATGTGAATCCTACTGGCATATTCAGGAACATGTCTGCTCCAAAGCATTCCCATGCCATATGAATATGCCCATGCTTCACAAACACAGTCCTATCACCTTTTGTTCAAATGAGGTACCATCTTGGAAAAGTGTCTTACTTTAAAGTGATACCACTGTTGAGGCCACGCTACAGAACTTCTCCACCCCTGAGCTGAGACTTTCTGTGAGGAAGCAAAACAACCACTAGGTCAAACAAGAGAGGTGGTTAGACCACCCAGCTGACTTCTAGCAACTCACCTCCTACAAGACAGGCACAAACAATAAACTTTCAAATACAAGACTTGATAAAAAGATACGGTGACTCTTTAAATAAAAATATTTATTACAATAAAAGAGGTTTTGTTACTAATCTTCTTCAAAAGATCATTGGATGGCACCTGATAAAAGGTTTAAGTTTGATTGTAATAAATGAGGACTTGGGGTGAAGATGAGCCGTTTAATGGTAGGAGGAGCATGAGGAAAGGCCTGCGCTTTCATAAAGGCGTGTCCATCACATGATCCTTGTCTTATTAGATCAGGACACAGAGCATATGCAGAGGAGTAGTAGAAAGTAAGACTGAAAGGTGATTAGAGCCAAGGAAAGATTGTGACAGTGTACTTAAAATCCAGCATTAGGTACCAAGCATACCATTCGGTATGCTTTTGTAATTTTGTAATTTTTGTAACCAAGATGTGAAATGATATAACTCAGACTAACAGTATTGTAAAGTGGTGATTATGCTACTCAAGTTATGTGTTTGCTGTGTGAATTAGAGTTTACTGCATAAGTTAAAATTTGTAAGTCAACTTTCTGTGAGTTCATCTTGTGAGGCCGCCTGCCTTGCCTTACTCGTGCACTTATCAAGATGTCTCTGGAGTCTCGTGACAAGGACGGCGGCTGGAGCTCTACCCCCTCCTTTGCCTCCATGGCAGCCTGCGGAGAGTCACATATTCCATGGGAATCAAGTATTCTGTGAGAGTCACGTAGGGTTATGATTAGTCACTATGTATGATGTATGTAATTATGTAAAATCCCGTATATAGTCTTTGTGTAAAACTTGCTAGGGACTCTGCTCTCTGAAGATTCACCCAGAGTCCATCTGGCTGTTAAATAAAGATCCTTACCTTGCCTTAATTGGTGTATGGTGGGCTTTTAAATTGGCATTTGGTGGTCTCTAAATTCTGACCTACAACAATATGAATACATACACACAAATATGTGTGTATATATACATATATATATATATATATATATATGTGTGTGTGTGTGTGTGTGTGTGTGTGTGTGTGTGTGTGTGTGTGTAAATATACCTACCTACATACATAATACACACACATATATACTTAAGTGTGCTGCTAATCTGTATGGGTTAACTGGTAATCAAAGCACATCTTTATTTTCTAAGTTAAGTATTTTTTGTTTAGAGAGCTGAACAACCTTAACCTTATCCTGGCAGTAATTATTACATCAGATATCAATGAAAACTCTTGGTCTTACCAAACTCTTTAGCACAGGGACAGAAAAATGTGCACTTGGTCCCAGTCACCACTGAGCTTTGAGTACATTTTAGTTATGACATTGGGATTACCCAGTGTATTAGTCATTTTCTTGTTTCTGTGACAAAACCTCTGACACTCACAAATTAAAGGAAGAGAGCTATTCATTTCCTGGCAGCTAGGAAGAGAGAAGAAACAGAAATAAGAGCCGGGAAGAATAGCATATTCTTTTAGGATTTCTTCAGTGACTTCCTTCAACTGGGCCCCACTTCTGAACAGCACATGTATCTACAAACTCATCAGTGGGTAAATCCACCAGTGGGCTTAGGGACCCTGTGATCTAATCACCTTCTGAAAGTCCTACCTCTGAACACATGAGACTTTTGGGGGACATTTTAGACAAAACACTCACACCCAGAATCAGGAAAGAGGTGGGTTAAGGCTCCATATGTTGAAGAGACACTGAGCTGAAGGACTCATGAGTGTGATTCTCTGCCTAGTTATGTCTAGTTCCCATCTGTTAGTTCTGGAAGTTCTTTAATGTTTCTTTTTTCCTCTGAAGTGATGCAAAAATGGCTTTCAATGTGTTGGTTGTGGGAACAGGTTCCCTCTCTTTGGGGACCCTGTCTGCCTTCCTGTGATGGTGAAAAGCTATAGGAAGCAAACGGCCAAGGCTACCATCTCATCAATATCAGCCTCGGGGCTCCCCAAAGCCCCAGCCTTTACACATTTATCTCTTCCTCTTCTGTGTCAATTTCAACAGTGGGGAATGCCCCGGGGCTGAAATAGACACAAGATCCAAATGAATCAATGTCCTATAAGCCAAGTGCTCTGCCTTCAAGCAAGGCAGAGCAATTATTACCCAACACGTTGCCCTGCTGGTTCTCAAGGACAAGCAGGAGAAGTGAATCCATCATGGCCCTGCCATTTAGGATGCACTTTAAATGACAGCGGCTCTTCTGTGCAGCCATCCTTCATTTGTACCTCATGTCGCTCTGGCAGCTTGCACAGAGAAAATGAAAACACGGCTCTAGGCAGGTGAGCTTAAAATGTAAACTGAGGTAGGCAGGAAGAAAATAGAGAGGAAGAGAATCTGTGATGGGCCAGCATCACGTGAGCAGTCCCAGTACACTTTAAATACTTCACCCAAGCCCAGCAGGATAAAGTGTGTGTGTGTGTGTGTGTGTGTGTGCACACATGTGGGATTGTATGTGTGTGTGTGTGTGTGCTTGTGTGCCTCCTCACTTTACTTACAAAGAAGTCGTAGTATGTTGTATTGTGTGATGCATATAATTAGGCTCTGATGGGGAGTGTGGAAACAATGTAGATATATCCGCGAGAGCTCCAACCAGATAATGGAGAAAGAAATGCTAACAATCATTACATCTTTGGTCAGTCACATGACTAACAGAGATCTGCAAATAGAGGGCCAGGAACACAAAGAAGAGGAGACATCCTGCCTTCTTGAGTTTGAAAAAACAATGGACTGAAACAAAGCTAAGAAGACTTCTCTAGGCGCAAAGAATTGCACATATGTTGCACTTGATGGAGGGTAGTGACTCATTGGACTTTGAGCATACTGTCTGAGGAAGCCAGCAAAGGAGATATGAAGATGGAGACCGAGGTAGAGGAGGATGTTGGTGAGCCTTCTGCAGAGCCGTGACTGGGCTCCGCTTCCATTCTGGCCCCAGGAGTACGTGGAAAGTCTTCTGTGCCACAGTGACTTGATGTCACCCAGCTACTCCACCAAAATGGAAATTGCAGACATAGTTCGTCCTAATAAGTTCTGAAGGATATTTTATGGAGTAATTAGTGAAGTGTGTCATGTGCTCTGCTTCCTCTTAAAGTATTTTTGGCCTGAGGATTTCTGCCTTTTATTTGAACTCCGACCACCATGCTTTATGTTGCCAACTTATTCTGCTGAATGAGAGGCAACACCCGTGTCTGCTGTTCCCCACAACTAAATTCTTTAGTTTGTTTTCTGGATTTTTAAAATTTATTTGTTTTTGCTTTTTCTCATTACAAGATACAGTTGGAATAGCTCACATAGGTGATATCTTGGAAATAACTCCTCAGGAATCAGGAAATACTGCCAATACTGTCAAGGCATATTTGTTTGTTGACTGAGCTCCTGATGCCACTTCTGAAGGGCAGTTCTCCGGGGGCCAGGGTGAGGCAGCCCAGCTTATGGCAGAGACAGAGCAATAGAATTCTCTAGAGGGAGAAAGGAGATCAAGAAAGACCTGAGGATAAGTGTCCGAGGGAACTTCTACTAGACAGTCCTTTTAAAACTTCTTTTTGGAATAGCAGACCAAAGAGAATTAGAATAAAATTTTGGATCACAGGATGGACATATGATACAGATGTTGAAAACATGATACTGAAGTCAGAGCCTCAAAGAGAATTTAATGGAAGAGATTATATTTATCTTAATCAGGTATGTATTGAAGGAAAACTCAAGCTTCAAAGTTCTGAAATAATAAAGAATTAAGGACTGCTGTTATCTGAATTCCAGGTATTCCCTCTTGTCCCACCAGAAGAGGACGGTGTAGATACTTCAATGGCAGATAGTATGTGTAGGTCTGTTCCTGATTAAAGAGAGGAGAAGGGGCCATGTACTGCCACAAATGACGCAGACTGGCAGTGTTCCCCGGTCAAGTGTACCTGAAATAGAGCCATTAGATTTAGAAGCCTGATAAGACAAGCAGGAGTACGCTGTATCTGAGGTGCTGAAGAAGATGGTGCATGTTTTATTGGTCAGTGGTACTGAGAACATGCTTCCCAGCCACCCAAGTGTTCGTGGTGTGAGTCACTATGACAAGAGCAGTGCTGTGCGAAGGAATGTCATCTGCATTAATATCCACGATGGGCGGTAGGGATGAAGAGTCACAGTGTTTGGGAAGAGGGCTGATATAATGATTGGTAGCCTCTCTTTCTCCGCTATCTGGTGGAAGCTCTGGTGTATATATGTACATTGTTTCACAGTCCTCATCAGAAGTCACAAGGGTACTGCTGGGACATTGTAACAGCAGCTAATTCAGCTGTGCTGGTGAAAAACTTCAAGAAATTCTTTGTGATGTTCTGACATTGCTCTAGTTAGCTGTCAAAAGGTTTCATGATGATTAAACCACAGCAAGCCAGACTTCTGTGTGGCCCGCTCTATGCCCAGAAAGAACCTGAGAGCACCTGGGCTTGTCTTCCCTGATAGTGGTGCTGTTCCCGGTGGACAACTCAGAGCAGATGCGTACAGATGTCCCACAGCTTAGACACCAGGTCTACAAATTATCTCCTGAAAAATGCCAAATGTTAAAAGCCACGATCTCACCTTAAGAAAATATAGGGAAGTATAAAGCAGATAAATCACAATCGCCATTTAGAGAAACTATTCTTTGCATTTAAGAAAGTATTTCAACTTATGAATTGTGAATTGTGTGCATGCGTATGTGTATATGAACACACGAGACAAGCATGCATAAAGATGTTTTATGCCACCCTTCTGTTGAAGAAAGATATTTTTAGTGTCATCTATTTTTAGACAGAAAATTAAATGTACTATTAAAGAATAAAACAAAAAGGTTATACATTAAACACATAGCCATGCACGGCACGTATTCCACAAATGAACTGTAGTCCTACTTTAAATATTAATATTTTGCATATGCAGTAATAGAGGTGAACAAGATACCGTAGAAGTATGTGAGTCTTCTGTTTCTTGCTGTGTAGAGGATTAATAAAAGAAGTGGTGACTGAGATGAGGAGTAACTGCTCAGGTGAGCTGTGAGGGGGCCAGGGCATTTGGGCTACAGGTTCAGCTGTCCAGAGGTCCAGAGCCGACAGCTGATTGCAGAAGTTTTCTGAGGCTGGAGGACGAAGCAAGAAGACATCCAGGCAGGGTAAGCGAATTGAGAATTCAGCTTAATGGTAGGTGCAATAACCCTGTCGCTCCTGTCTTTTTAAAATCTGTGCACAGCTAAAAGAAATAATGCCTTCTTAAAAATTATAACTGGGGATCATGTGGGTATTGCTGAAAGTGGTCCATGAAGAACCTTCAAAACTCGTCTGCTCCATAGAAGCAACAAGAAGAGAAACATTGTGAGAATAGTTTTGTTTTTACCTTTAGAAACCTGGAGGTCATTGAAGACATAATATTCCTAAGAATATCTATTAAAGAAAAGCAGAATGAACCTCAGGCATAACAAGAAACTTTGAGAGGTTTCTTTCTTGCAGCCTGGCTCGGTGACATCCTGGAGAACCAACAGCCACCAACCGGAGTGGAAGCCAGCAGCACAGCAGAGCTGGTGGGGCCTTGTGAGGCCGATGTCCCCTCAGAACCTCGTCTCCACGGAATTGCCGTTACTTGTGCAGAGAATTTCATGAAGATCCTACTGGCAAAGCAACCTCTATCTGTAATGACGTAGAGTTTCCCTAGGGTGAGCAGTCTTTCCCTTGGGCATTTATTGCAGGAAGTAAACGGAAGTGATTCAATGCTACAGCTACTTTCAGACAGTGGTAACAGTTTGGACAAACATTAAGGTGCCTAAAAAGCATAAAGAGAAAATCTGAAGAATGAATGTTTACAGGAGGTGCTGAAAACCTTTGGCATTTTCCTGGGAATACAGAAGGCCCTTATACACATGGAAATCAGCACAGGATATGTTCAGAAACAGGCTGAGAATCTCCCGCTACCACCTCTGCTAAATTTGTGATTGCATATAAACAAGCAGTAAAGTAGAAGCCAACTCATTGCGTAAGGGATGTCCAACCTGATACAGTCTACCAGCCACGATGGGGATAATTATTGTTTCAAGCATTAGAGGAAATATGTGTCCAATCATATGCTGACCAGTAAGATAACCATGTGGAGATTCCATGGTATAAATACAACACTCACAAAATTCATGTAAAGTCACTGAACAATAAGAATAAAATAATTCTCAAAAAGACATCCTAAAGGAAAAAGAGAATTCTCTTTACAAAGAAATTGAAAAAACAAACAAACAAAAAACCCCCCAAAACAAAAACAAAAAATATATTGCATGGCTCCTTTGTAAAACAAAGGATTTTGACTTGAGACTTTGAGACTAGAGGCTATCTTTGCAGAACACATTCATAAGAATTATTAGAAGAAACTTATTCCCTAAAATGTGTGTGGGTTTCACTCTATCAATTAACCAACGTGAGAGCAAATGCTGAGATTTTTTCGTATAAAAAGAAACTGCCTCAAGACTATAATTTAGAACACCTGCCTTTACTCCCAGCTTGCCTGGCTATCCTATAAATTTCACATGCAAGATAAAACATCAAGTCCTTTTGTTTCCAGCCTTCACAGGCCTGCCCCACTGACTTCATCCTTCCTTGCTCATGCCCACAGTCATGGAGCTGATTACTAAAGTAAAACTGCAGTATGATAAAAAATTTTAATAAAAAATAAAAAATATGATAATAAAAGACACATTGCATTAAGTCCTCTCAGAATATTCCCACCAAACAAAAACACACATATTTCCTCATTCTTACCAATTTCTTGGGACAGCTCTAGAACTTCTCTTTCACGAGTATTTTTGTATCCTGACCAATTCGAATGTTTATGGAAATTTCCATCAAAGTCATTACAGTACGACCTCATCCACCTTATTCACAGAATCTGATACAAGCCACTCCTAGCTTCTCCCCAAAGTCAAAATGATGGTGAAAGTTAAACACTTGAGTTGGCTCAGGACATTAAGATAGCCAGAAAAGCACAATTGAAGATATTTATGCAAGAAGAATTTTAGAACTGCTTCAGGATGAGGTAAGAACAATGGGATGTGTGTTCAAAATGAGGGTGACCATCTTGAAGGAGATTGGTAGCAATGTGGCCTTATTTCATTAACCTTTTTCAAATTTAAGCATTCATCATGCATTCTGGTTGCGTTGCATACGTCCTATTCATTATTTTTGGAGAATTTTGACTTGCATAAAGATTGCATCCAAATCCCATTATTTCTCACAGATGCGTTTTACATGATCACTATCATTGCTTAGTATGTACTAAATCATTGTTCTAGGATAACTTTTATTATCTAAACATATCATATTGATTATAGATCTAAATCATAAGAACAATTTATCCTGATTAATTCTACTTCTTTTATTTTGTGATAGTGAAAATGAGGTTCTAAAATATGAAACAACTTCTCTGGTGCTGCCCCATGAATAAGGGTGAGAACTGGGCTTGAAGTGGCCTCCAGCCCGCCCTAGAGCTGGGGCTCCTTGTGCTGCGTGCAGAGTAGAATTTTCTCCCTCTGGTAAGTTCATCTTCTCCCAGAAAGAAGGCACAGAAGCTCCTTGTCCAATCTCTGCTTGGGATGTGCAAGTTGAGTAATTTGACATTTTGGCACTGTGTACATGCCTGCAAATGACCAGAAAATGATCAGTAGTAATGATTTTAAGAAAGTGAAGGTTCTTCCTCACATATAGAGATTTTTAAAAATATCAATGTGTGAGTACTTAAAATTGAATGTAATTTATGACAATTATTCCCATAAAATCTTGGAGAAGTACCATTACCTAGGAACAAAACATTTTCATACTTTGAATATATGTTGAAATACCAACTAGATTGCTATGAATTAAGATGCAATAGTAATTTTAAATGAAACTTCTGAGAGAGTAACTGGAACAAAACCAGAAAATGGAGGGGGAATGGATGATTAAAGTGATGCCTGAAGTAACAGGATATTCATGGAAAAGGAGAAATACCAGCAAGAAAGACCTGAAACATATTGAAAACAAGTAGCAAACTAGCAGGTGTAAAACTTGCTCTCAAAGTTGTTACACTAAATGTAAGTGTTTTAATTCCTGCACTTAAATGACAGAGAATGACAGAATGAATTGAATAAAACTGGGATAAAAAAATCTTCAAATTTGATCTACTCTATACTGTGTACTAATAGCACAATGTAGATTTTAAAACAAAACAATTTAAAAGTAATAGGAAGAAAATCAATAGATACTCCATGCAAATAAAACCAAATATCAGGTGGTCTAGAATGCTGTGAGAAAAATTAAACCTGAAAAGACAAAAATTATTGCATGAAATAGAGGAAAATTATTATGGAAATAAACTCTCATGAACTTTTTCAAGAGGGTGTAACAATATGAATATATATTTACTTAAAAAAGTCCCAAAGTTTATGAAACAAAACCTGACAGATTTACAGAAATAGACAATTGAACCATAATAGCTGGAGACTTCAATACCTCACTTCTAGAAATTTTGTGTTTTAGATAAGTATTTTTCCCCCTCAGGGGCAGAGGAGGTATAAGTCCTCCTCCCATCCTGTATCTACATGTTTTCACAAGCCATGGTGTAGGCAGCGTCCAGGTTGGGCTGCCCACAGTCCACGGGTCAGTGTTTCCCTGCTTCTGATTCATCTTCAGCCATAACTCATAATATTGTGGGGTTTGCCCACAATTAAGAATGTTTTCTTTGCCTCTAAACTAAGAAGTTGAATTTTCCAAGGAAAGCTTTTTTTTAAAGCACATGCTCTGGTGTAAAGATATAGGTTCAATACAAGTTTGATGGCAATTATCCATAGCCGCTCAGGAGCAAATGACATTGGCTGGAGTACGTAAGGATTAAACACATTTGAGAAGATTGTGGCACTGAAATTAACTCATTACCTACTACTTTCCTGTTAACTTTGTGAACTTGAGAGCTATCTGCTGATTATTAATAAAATATAAATAAAATTTAATATTTTCCAATAATTGAGTTATTAATTATTAATTTTATATCACTCACTCACTCCAAGTGATTTCTTCCATTGCTGTGAGATTAGGAATTAATAATTGAAGTGGCAGCAGCAATAGGCTATTTGTCCTTTGTTCTCCATGTGACGGTTTTAGCAGTTTTAGCTCAAGAGTAAAGAGGGCGTCAGTGTCAGATAGAAGCGAGTAGAATGGTTTACTTTCAGAATTCTTTTTGTCGTCTTCACCACATCATCTGGTGAGTCTGCGTGTGTGCCCAGTGTCTAGCAGAAACAATTTTATGCCTAACAGAACTTAAGTAATAAAGGCTAAGAGCTTGAAATTGGTGCAACTGATTAGATATATTTTCTGAGGTAATAAAACAGGCCAAATACAGTTAAGTAAAATTTCCTTATCTTTTTTCCCATGGCTTGTTTTCTCCCCCTTTTTTTTTTTCTGGCTGTAAGCAAAGCTATTCTCCTGGATCCGTTACCGACACTCAGTGAAATCTGGTTAGTGGAAGAGAACAAAAGTAGGTCTGTCACCAGGAAGTGTCACTTGTGCTGTAGACAGATCTGGGAAAGGGAAGGCGAGACGGGCAGCAATTGACTCACCTGGCAATTGTGTTTAATTATGTTTCGGGGCAGTACTTATTAGAAATCTTAATTGTTTTTCCATGATGATTGCTAAGATGCCATTCTCACTGTCAAGGGACAGAGGTAACCTGTGTTTTATATTTATGTATTTGTGTGTTTGTGTGTGTGTGTGTGTGTGCGTGTGCGTGTGTGTGTGTGTTGTACAGTATATATTACATTTCATGCCATATCTTTGCTTGCTTTAAGGGGGACATAACTCTTTCTTCCAAAAAAAAAAAATTCCCACCAAATCGACACTAATCCGCCTCCTTGCTGGTTGAACCATGTCTCTTCAGTTCCAGTCTGCCAACACTCTTGTACTGGGGATTAAATTTACTACCAGTGCCATCTGGACCACAGTGCTGGCTAAGTTGCTTCCAGTACGGGTACCAAAACCATGCAATGGGAAAAAATAGTTTTTTCGCCATTGGCTCAGAGGCAACTGGGAGGCCACTTACAGAAGAAGAAATTTTTACTTCTTCCTCACATTTCATACATGAATTAACTCAGAATTGGTAAAACACCAAAATATAAGAACCAAACCTTTAACGCTTAGATAAAATAGAGAAGTATGTTTTAACAACCTTAGATTTGACAAAGCATTCGTCAACATGACAATAAAACTATAGGTAGAAATTAATTAAGTAAATAAATTCATTAAAACTATACCTTCATGCTTCAGAGAACAAAGAGTAGAGATGATAAAATTTAACACATATAATTGGAGAAAATATTTTCAAGACATATACCTACCTAACCAGAAAATAATTCAGAATAGAAGAGTATTAAACCCTTAATGATAAAAATAAATTTTAAATGGGCCAAGAATCTGAAAAAGATGCTTCTTCAAGGAAGATGCACACGTGACTAATAGCACAAGAAGAGCTGTTCAATGCGACACAGAAATGCACACCCAAACCATAATGAATCACCACTTCCTGTCCATCCGAGGGAGGAGTGGTTTCCAGAACCTTCCTGAAAGAGGCCTCACCTGACCTGCCCTGAAGGCTGGTCACTAGATGAGAGACAGAGGCAACAACAATGTGGGAGCCACAGGGCACAGCAGGGGGCTAAGGAGAGAAGAAGCTTTTAGGTCTGAATCTCTGCTTTATCAAAAACCGCGATGTGATGGAAGATGCAGCTCAGGCCTCCATCCTCCGGCGCCCTAGTAACCCCCGTGGCAGATATGAGCCCTACCCGAGGTTTAGAATGAGGGCACTGCCGGTGCATTCAGTGAAGGAAGAAACTGGAATGAACGCGGGCAGCAGAGGAGCCAGAAGCAGAATTCCTCAGGGTATTAGTAAGTATCTGATGCTAAAACCTGGCAGGACTGAGGATTTAGGGGACAGGGCTGGCCATAAAAGGCTTAGCCATCTGTTTAAGAATAATACCTGAGATTTACGGAGCATGCTGACTTCCAAAGCCCCTTCTCATCTGTTTCCCTCTGCTCACTGCAGACTGGTAAGGGCACAGGACCAGCTGAGGGGAGAATCCCAAGGGCCTCTCACAGAGCCCGTGGTGACCTAATCTCCTCTCTTTGAGACCCAAGGCTTCTCATCACCATCGCAATAAAGGAAAGTCATTTTCTGAATCTTTGCTGCAGGTGAGACACTGTGTTGGTAGTGTAGAGGGCTTCTCATCTGCACAGTAGCCTTTTGAAATTCTCATTTCAGCCTTTGTTTTCCTGTGAAGGAAGCTGAAGTTCAGGAGTTGTGAGTCACATGACCAAGGCCACACAACCAATAAAGCTGGAATTGAGTTTACACCAGAACAAGTCTGGATACTTTGTAGCTTCAAAAGAGCAAGGACATAGTTTCTAGTGAAGACTACTGAACTTGCAAAATTGCTACAGGATTTGAAAAATAGGACAGAAATATTTTTTTTTCCCAGACTACATAAGTTCTTCCAAAATCATGGAGATTTTGGAAGTATATATATATATATGCTTCCAATATATATATATATATATATATATATATATATATATATATATATATATATACATTGGAGATATATATATGTGTATATATATATATATATCCAATGTATGCATGGTATGTATAAGAGTAAAATTAATGTACATAGTTTACGTATACATCCAATGTGTATAAAACAATATAAAATATCAACTGAAATGCACACATGCATGTGCAAACTCACCTGCACATTTATGGAAGCATTGTCTAGTCTTCCTGCTGACCAGCTGAGCCAGCAGAAAATGAACCGTTTGGAAAGCCAAAAGAACAACAGTTAATGAACAATATCACTTCTGTTTGACCTTGTGTCCTGCTATGTCAGAAGTGGTGGTGTGGGTCCTGAGTGTGGGCGACTGGAAATGCAGGTGACATTCCTTAGTATCTTAATTACTTTCTCATTTCTAAGACACAGTATCTGACACTCACAAATTAAAGAAGGAAATCTCCTGTTAGCTCACAGTACGAAGGTCTCAGCCTGCTCAAGGTTGGCTGGTAATGGTGGAAAGTCTTGTTGCCCTGCCCTGGCAATGAATGGTTGCTCAACCCATCGTGGCCAGGAGAGAGAGAGAGATGGGGAAGGAGTTGGGACAAGGATATATACCTCCAGGCCACACCCTCAGCCATCCACCCCTCCTGGCCAAGCACTCCGCTTCAGAGTTTGAAATCCATGGAATAATCCACAGGATGCAATTTATCCTCATAATCCAATCGCCTCCCAAATCCATGAGGCTTTGGAGAGAGAGTCCTGGCCCGAGCCATAACACTTCCAGTTACTTTGTTAAGATGCTTGCATGCTTGTATGGTAGATTCCACCAAATTATACAGGTGATGGCAGAGATGAAGCCACTGGACTTTATACTGTGTGTGGTTGATCTGAGAGTTAAGTCAGCTTTTTATTTTTATTTATTTTTTATTTTTTTGCCTTTAGCATAGATTTGAAAGAACTTCATGCCCTTTCGGAACAACGTAGTAAATTTAAGCAATAAAGCAAAGGCACCTTTCCAGGAGAACATAATGTATAAAGACAAAAGCATCAACTATGAATCAATGCATATTGATTTAAATAAATATGTTTATTGCCCTCTGGTAAACCTAGCACGGAGGGTGACTAGAGCAGCCTCCTGGCTTAGGAACCCACTGGCTTTGCACATCTTTGCAGAAAGCCAAAAGGGGATTTTCTCCAAGATTCAAATTACCTGCATTATCTGATAGTTTCTAATTTTATCAAGATGCTATGTAACCAATGATAAGCCAGACAGAGGCCTTGGGCTGTGGGTGTGCAGAGCCTGGCAGAGAGCCATCAATGTTTGTCATAAATCAGAACACAACAGTAATGAGGTCCTTCTGTGAGAAGGGACTGCGGCAGCTGCCCCAAGAAAAGTACAGGGGTGCTGCTGTGCTGCTCTGGCAATCCTTCCCCAGGCAGTGCCACAAAATTGCCCAATGTGGTTCAAACGTGGTGATAGGGACTTATCTACATTGATGTTTAACTCAAGCTTTGTGATAATAGTCTAGGAGGCTGGTATTTTTTTTCTCGCCACATTTCTGGCAGGCATTGTCAAGGCAATCTGTTGTGACATATGGCTGTCACATTCATAACCTAAAGAAGAGTCATGCAGCTTATAACCGAGAGTACTAACTACCGTGTATGCAGAAGCTGGATTCTGCAAATCTCAGTGTCAATGCTCCCCATGACTATTAGCCCCGTGAACGGCCATTGCTCGGTTGTGAGTCCTTTCACAAGTCAATTTTCTCTTGTGGACTACCGATTCTCTAGCTCAAATACAAAGATGAAATTTTCAGGCCCAAAATGAAGTAAAAGGTGAAGGTTTGGGGAATTAAATGCCCACGATTACGATGCAGACTCCCTTCTATGTAAGAAATTAAGTCATTCCTTATGCCCCTGCTTTGAGAAACGAGGACAGGAGGATGTGGTTAACAAGCAGGATGACAGCATACTTTCCCACAGCAGCTCATGATTTAAAAGAAGCTCACAGAAAGAAGTCAGATCTCTGAAGAGAAAAATCTAAGCAAAAGTTCCTAAGCCTTGCCAAAAGCACACATCTGAGCAAAAAGAAACTTCCCCCCACACCTACACATACAGAGTGGTATAATAATTTGACCACAGGAAGATCCTCTAATCCCTACTTGTCTGAGTAAATGGCCACTTCTATAAAATCTTCAGCACCTGACAATTGAAAGTCTTTCTATTCTTAGTCTTATTCAAGTCCTTCTGGAAACATCCTCACTCATTTGATGGCTTCCCTGCAGCCAACCAGTTACTGTCAATGTGTAGGAGACCACTTAGAAATGCTCCCAGCATCCAAAAAGTCCCACTCCACAGAACACAAACCAATCAGGATTTCCTCTTTTCACTTTACAAACCTCAACTTTCTCTCAGAACAATGTCAGGCTCCTGCTGAAACTCAAGTAGGGCAGAAAAGTTTATGAACAAGTAGGAATAGACATTTGATTAATAAACAGACACGTTTTATAACAAATGATGCTGTTAATTTTGCCTCTCATTTTGTACTTGTCTCTAAGAGAAAGTTAAGCAAAGCCAGAAAGTCCCGTGTATAGATGCAGGCTTTGTCTTTTAGTCCAAGTCTGTGCACAGTTTAATGCATGTGTGTACATGTATACATATCACATATTCATGCTTTGACACATAACAACTGATTTGTGTCAATATGGATTTTGCAAGGCTCCTGATTGGCTGAGGTTTCCATAGATTGGAACACTTTGGTGTATGAATGGGGCCACTCTATGTCTCTTAGTTACGGTCAGTGGCAGAGCCTCAAGGGTGGACCAGGTGCCGAGCTGAGTTCCTATGCCAGGTTCTGAACTGAGTGCTTCAGATTCAGCTTAGTGACTAAAGGTCCAAGTGAACCCCATTTCCTTTACAGATTACAGATCAAGAGCTCCAGCCTCACAGGATACGTCTTTGCCCACCGTGACTCATAAACAGGGAAAGCAGAATTCCTGGACAAGGCTCACATCGTGTTTTCTAGGGCATCTGTCTTCATAAAGCTTAGACCTTAGGCCGGTTGTCAGTCACAGGAGTTATCTTGTCAGTTTCCAGTGTCCTCCTATTTTCTCAGGCCTTTTCAGTGTCTGTATTTAGCAGAAAACTCACCTTCCATGCAAATCCTCTCTATAATGAATTCCACCCAAGCACTCATTTTTATAGACTTTTATATACAAGCATACTGCAAAGGTGTTTCAGATTGTGCCTTATAAATCATAATGGTGGGCTGACTTTTTTTTTCTAGATACTTTGTCTTTTCTCATACCGCCTCTATTGTTATTAAATCAAACAAATGTTTACACATTTTGATGGAAATAACAGCAAAAAAAGACACGATGCCTTTGTGTATGCTTCGGGGCTGCCTAAATGAATTACTGCGATGCAGCCTCTTAGACACATTCACAATGCAGACAGATACTAGGGAAAGATAAAGTTCAGAATATACATATGTAGATTATGCAAATGAACCTCCACTGTTAGTATTGTTGGAAGTCATAAAAGGTTAAATGCTACTTGTTTAATTTGATTTTCAAAAAGGAGATCTCATTGGTTTTATGGGATGTTGCTACCAACTGTGGAACTTCTGAACTTTATACAATCTGCATTTGGGAAGGGGACGCACACACCGATGAGGGGAAGCACAACCTATAAATTGGACTAGCCCATTTGAGAAAGGCGAGGTCAACTGTGCTCACTCTTAAAAGCTTCCAGATTTGACTCTGATCCTTTCCTTTCCCTAGCCTAGTAAAATGATTAGAAGACTTCCATTAGCATATCGTGAGAACCAAGATTTTAAGGACCAGCTGGATACAGGCCTTAAATGTCCTGAGGAAAAAGAATCACTGCAGTGAGAATGCAGAAAACAGTAATAAGGCACTAGCCAAGTGGCGTGCAGTGTCGGGAGTGTGACACAGGGGCATGTAGAACGGTGGACAGGAGCCCGATCCACAGGAAGGGAGCGCAGGAGCGAGGTCCACGTTTATATTGCATCTGACATGCAATACTAAAGCTGTGGGGATTGGATCTGTCAGCTTCTTAGTAGGAAATAGGAGAATATTTACATTTATTTTACTCAAAAATAATTTAACAGATGGTTTAAAGATTGAAAAATATAAACCAGGAAGCAATGAGAGTTGTTGGAAAATCCAAGGGGTTAGCAATAATTGCAAGTTCTTATGCCCATTGACCTAAAGGTATAAATGGACCAATGGAAGTGACCAGGGTAAATTAGATGTGGGCACGTGAAAAACACTGTCAACCAGCACTATGCACTTAAAGACCTATGGCCATGGCTAGATCA
>PVKB01007940.1:0-24222 GCA_004027205.1 Ctenodactylus gundi
ACACACACACACACACACACACACACACACACACATGAGACGAACTTTCTGAAGTCTTCTGCTGCAGAGAAAATGACCTTTGAGTTTTCATGTAAGTCAGAAGGTTAAACCCTTGCCTGGAGCTTCCTCCCTTTCTCTCAACTTGTACCTGATGGATGGAGGGGCAGAAACGCTACAGGTGTGAGCGCAGAAGATATATATCTTGTTTTTAATTCTCATTTTATCAAGGAGTAGGAAATAACATCCCGATGAAGATGTTAAAATGCATAGTGGCAGTCACAGAGGCAGGACAGAAAGCCAGTAACTTGGCAGTCACAGTTTTAATGTAAATGTCAGAGTTAAAACACAGCACCAGTGTCCAGGTAAGCACATTCTTAAAACTTTAGAACTATAACATTTAAAAGGATTGTTTCTTACCATATTTTCTAATTTTATGTGCCATCAAAACTCTGTTCTGAGGAGAACTGCCCAACTGCATGGCTGCTGGCAGATCACACAAGTACACTAGTATCTTCAATTTCCTGAGTCACATTTCCTAACAAATTTATCAAATATTTTTCTTTTGCTAACATGATACACTTTTGTTCATGGTTTTATACTACGTGACTTCACAAGTTTTAGTATCCTTCTCATTTGTTATCAAGATAAATCAATGTAAGGTTGGCAATCTCTGTAGAATAACCAAGAATACGTGGTTTAATGGGTGGGATCAGAAAGCTGTAACCACTACACCTTTGATGGTAGCAATTTCTAAATGTAAGCATCATTCTTGAGAATAGCCAAATGAGGGTTGAACTTGGAAACACAGCCTGTACCTGGAAAACCAGAACAGACGACACTGGTATCTGAGGACACTTAGTCCCAAGATAAGAAGGATTAACCCCTTTAAGGAATGCTTCTCTTTAAATAACTAGCTTTGAAATTCTCACATGTCTGTACATCTCCTGGCTGGACTTGGTCAGCCCACCGAGAATGACAGAGTCTTGGACCAACACTTTCCCAGTCTGGATGGGTGGTCAATACGATTCCTAAGGGGGCTGTGATCCAGACACAACTTGAGCCAGAATACGGTACAGGTGTTACAATCCCAAAACAACCTGCAAACTTTGAAAAGCAAAAACTCCAGGAACTGGCTTTGCAGACACTGCTTCTTTGTCCTAAAAGTGAAATAAAGAGGAAGAAATTCACCTGGAATTTCAGTTCTTAATATAGCAACCAGCACGTAGGCAGCACTTGCAGGGGAACCGAGGGCCCGAGTTAGAGGACCTGTTGCGGATGACCGTTTTGATGAAAAGGCTAATTAAAACTAAAACAAAGGCAGACCTGCGCTGGTACACCAGCCATGAGGCAGGGCACTTTGATTTTATTCTAACTGAGACCCTCCTCCTGGAGGGAAGTGGAAGTGGCGACGCAGCTGGCCACTGCCATGCAAGAGGCATCTCACTCAACGCTCTCCATCTCCCTCCTTCCATCTTCACGTCAAACCACGGGGCGTGGACCAGTGCTCCTTCCATTTCCCACAGAGGAAACTGAGTCTTAACGTGTTGATGCGCCTCGCCCACAACTGCATCTGGTATGTGTGACATCACTGCATTTCTGATTTGCAAACAGTCACTCAAGATGCTTCGGTGACAACGGGTCATCGAGGAGGGGAGAGGATCATGGGGGACAGGACAGCAAGGAAGTGGTCAGGAGAGAGAGGATGTCAGGGCGACTGTGGAGGCAGTTACAGGCGGGTGGGCTCTAGGAGAAACAGCCTTGTCTGCCGGCAGCTTGCAGGTGAGTGGACAGGAGAAGGAAACAAAGGTGCTGTCCTTCAGTGACACGGAGTGGACAGGGGAGGAGGGGTTATAAGGAAAAAGAAGATTCACATTTGGATGAAGTCTAGACTGCAAGAAATTATGACTTCTGAAAAAGAAAAACTGGGCAAGAACTAAAGCTTACTCAGGAAAATGGTTCTAAACTCCTATGGCTACTCTGTCTCCTCATCCCCACCTGCTCAGCAACTGCTGGGAAAATTTGTTTTTAATATTACATATGTACTGCAATAGTCTCAGGCAGAGACTAATAAACCACCGTTTTCAGGCTAGGCTAGTGCTAAAGGTGGCCACTGGACTCTGCAAGTTTTCCCTCCTTTCAGGCTTCACAAATAAAGCTCCGCTGGACGGCAGCGACTCTCAAGTGTCCCCAGCTGCAGCCGCACAGCTGGCCGGAGCAGCAGGGCTAACATGGGCAGGCGCAAGCAAGCCCTTTATGAATAAAGAGCACGTGAACCCCTACTCTTGGGCAACATCCCCCTGGGTAAAGTAAGCATGACTGCATTTTGTCGACAAAGGTTTTCTTTGGTGATTTTCCACCATACTGGTGGTATAGTTACAAATTTCTGAATTCATTCTATGTCTGTAAAGCACATTTCTACATACTTAGAATTTTGCAAATGAAAATAAACCAAGTGAGGACAGCAGTACAGGCCTGTGATCTCAGTACTGAGGGAGGCTGAAGCAGGAGGACTTCCAGGTCAAGCCCAGCCTACTGAGCAAGACCCTGCCTCCAAGTCTAAAGTAAAAACGTGCTGTGCTGGGGTATAACCACGTGGGCAGGCTCTGGGCTTGACCCCCTAGTGCTGAAACGAAAGGAAGAAACCAGACAAGACCTTTAAATAACAAAGGACTCCACTAATCTGTCGGCAGCCAGACTCACCTTAACCCTGAAGTGAGTGATTTGGCTGTAGTCAGGGTTCCTTAGAACAGGCAGATGCAACACCATGTGATATAAATTACTTAGAGTATATACATTATACAGTGATCATTAAAAACAACAGGACAAACACAGCCGCTATTTCTTGACCAAAGGGGGAAAACTTATTGCCTACAGGGCATGAATAGTTTGCCACTTTGCTTGTCTAAGGTCATCTTTCTGCATTTTTCCTTCCCTTAATGGATACCAGGTTACTTGAAACTCCCAGGAGCACACTAATGTTGTCTACAACCAAGTGGTAGCTCTGACCGGTGATGAATTTGCTTCAGTTGTGGAGAGGCAGATTAGGTAATGCTGAATTTAAAATGAGTTCGGCTGTTTAAATATGCAGCTATGATGCTGCAGGCTTTATGGTAAAACATGTTATCATAACATATACTTTACGTGACATGATGGATCTGAGAGGGAAAATATGTCTGTGCTCTATGGAACTGTTTTCAGGAGAGATTGTTCCCTCTTATTTTTAAGTTATGGTATGATTTAAGATATCACAGTTTACACATTATAACCCATTGGTAGGCTATAAACAGGATTTAAAAACAGCTTTTAAAGGGAATGCCATCTTTCTTATTTTGACTGCTTTCTATCTGAAACATAAACAAGGGCATAACCGGAAAACACTTTCAAGCTGAGAATTAGTCTTGCGTGCATATTTCCAGATTAGAATCAAAGCCTTAAGCAGACCTCAGCAATGGCTGAGAAAGAACATGGCTGGGAGTACTAGAGATGAATTCTAGAGTCAGACCACTTGTGTCCTGATCTCGGCTCTGTTGCAGACTACAGGCTAGCTTCCCAGCCTCAGCCACCTGTGAGTCATTAGATCCCTCCTAGACTTGGGTTTCCCATCAGGAAAAATGAGAATAACAATTATAACAAACTGGGCCCAGTGGCACAAGCCCATTAACTCCAGCTCTCTAATACACTGAGGTAAGAAGACCGCAAGTTTGAGCCCAGCCTGGGCAACTCAGTGAGTTTTCTCAAAGTCAAAAATAAAAATAGGATAGATAGGTAGCTCGGGGTGAAGGCCCTGGGCCTGATACCAGTGCCACAAATCCTACGACGATTGCTACTAATAATAGTAAAAATGATGATGACGGTAGTGTCTAAATAACAGAAATAAAACGCTTAGCTCAGAGCCTGAGAGCCTGGCACAAACCAAGGGCCAATCCCAGCTACTTATTTAGGAAAGATGCTGAGGAATCCAAGGCGCTGTTCCACTTACAGTGATCTCTACGACAAATGTCAGCTCTCTGTATCTAATAAAGTGAGCTCTCGCAACTAGCGCTGCAGACGTAAAAGGCGAATGGGTCCAAAAGAATGCGTCAGTCCTACTAAGAAAGACGACTGCTCTCCAGGGTCTGTGTGTTTTTAAAAGACACAAGGAATCGCCCCCATGCATGGGAAGTATGTTTATTTGGAGGGAGGTATGACTGCATTGGGGACATGGAGTGATTCCACAGAGGAGGCTCAGGGCTCGGAACTTGGAGAACTGGTGGATGTTTCACAACGTCCCACCGTGCCACTCAGGTCACTCAGCCCCACCTAAGCGTGCCAGGGCTCAGTTTCTCCATGCAGATCCCTGCACATCACATGAGAAGACAGTCATAGAATCCTTGGAAAATTTTCCTAAAACTAACGCATGGGTCACATGTGGTCTGTACAGTGGCCTTTTGGGGTTTTCTACCCTGGGGCATCACTGTAGAGGGTCTGTTTTTTTTTTTTTTTTTAAATGGGACATGATTATCTTTCATTAGCAACAGTTTGATTTTTTTTTCTTTTTTCTTATTTTGTGGTGCCAGGGATCGAGTCCAAAGCCTTTATACTGAACTATACCCCGAGCCGATTTTTTTTTTTTTTTTAGCAAGGTCTCATGAAGTTACCAGGTTGTGCAAGGTGATTTAATTTTTAGGGTGTACATTCTAACAATTTCCAGTGATGGTTTTTCTCTAGGGACAAGGAGAAGCTTTACTCTTCAGTAGAGGAAGATGCCCTTAGCAGGAGATAAGTACAGATATTTGAAAATTTTATTGAGTAAGGTTGTTTCTGCCTATGTTCACCCTGGACAGGAAGACATTAGTGGCAAAAATGGGATAGAGTTGGAAGAAACAGAAGAAAAAAAAAAGCAGGGATGGATAGGATTTGACCTCAACAAATGTCACTTTGGGTATAATTCAGAGCAGCATCCCTGGCAGTGTGAAACAGAAAGACAACCATGGTACTGTGAGCTAATTTAACCACTTAGCTTCTCTCCAGGGGGGTAAAAAACAGTTCCCCAATGACAGTGGATCCAAATCCTGGGAACCTGTAAAAGTTATCCTATTGGAAAAATGGGTCATAGCTGTTGTGGTTTAAATTAAGGATTTTGTGATGAAATCATCCTGATGGTCTCCATAGACGCTATGTTATCCCAAGTATTGTTAAGAGGGGAAAGAGAGGAACTCTTACACACAGGTGTGTAACAGTAAGGTGGGAAGATAAAGTAAGAGACTGGAAACTGAGGAACACAGACGTCACCACAATAGAAATGGATTCTCCTCTAGAAACTGGGGGTGGAGAGGGAATGTGGTCCTGATGAGAGCTTGCTTGGGTCCAAAGACTGTTCTGAAGATCTCTGGGCTTCAGAACCAGGAAATAATAAAAATCTATTAAGTTTCCCTATCTATGATAATTAGTCCTATCAGTCACAGGAATCAATACTACAATTTTTTATCACTCTGATTATCATAGACTTTCTTGGTTCCGTTCGGCCACTGTTTCTTCCTTCCTAAACTCATTCTCAGACATCCCAGAATTCTGTTCAGTTAGAGTACACTGTGTGTGCTATCATAAACACAATTTTGTTGGTTTAATTTTAGAATGCTAGATCATAAAAAACTATGTCTATCAGTCAGCAACAAAATTTTCAAATAATTTCTTTCCACGGAGCAAATATTTATCAAACTGCATGTCAATTAAATTGAGTAATATACCCTTAAGAAATTCAATTTTTTACTTATTGTCTTGAAATTGTACAGATGTCTCCATTTTACTGTGTAACTATCTGGAAAATAATAAAGTAGGTGACTCACACAAAGGCATTAGACAAAATATAATAACGTATTTGAATATTTACAACATTGTGTTTTCTATCAAGCTATTGTGAATAGAATCAAACTCAAGGAACAACTGACTTGAGCAATAAAATAATGCAAATCATATTCCCTCAGTGAGTAAAAGGAAATCTGGGACTTTCATCTGTGCGCCATATTGGAAATCAACCGCTTCGCTGCTCTGAACGATACCCTAGTGACTAAGACAGGTATGTTAAGCATCCCAGAGTACCTGTAAGCACCAGTGAGAAGCTTTTATATTAGTTCTATATTTCATCCAACAATGTAGTAATATATAAAAGACAAATTTCTTAAGTCTTGACAAAGCTAGTTCTACAATGACTGAGACTCCACATCTTTAGAATAACTTAAGAACTTCCTCTTCCACAAAACAAGATAAATCATGTTTCGACACTATCCTCCAGGAATGCTCTCTGAATCCGGGCTATCGACCGAGGGTGACCACACAGAGATCATTTTCAAAGGTACTAGGCAGTTTGTGATAACTGAACAAAGGAAGCCACCAGAGGCAATGTCTTGGTGTGTCACTGTAAGCGGATATCTGAAGTGGGGAGCTGCGACTTATACTTGGGAGCTTTTCTCATACTACATGAAGCGTGTTCTCCCCCCTCTGGTTTTGAAAGCGTGCAACATGTGCCACGTGCTTATTGCTTTCAAACGATACCAAAACATGCTTTGGAACAATGACCAGTAGAGCTGCACTCAGTACAATCTTGTCCTCAGCTGACACGTTTCGTTATTTTTATCCAGTCTGCATCTAACGTCCAGCATGAGCTCATCTCCCTTGTGAGGGTGGAAGGCCTGCCTCACACGTGCAAAGGACCGGATCCAACCTCTCTTGCATTCTTAGAGGATACTTGATGAAACCAGGCTCGCTTCAGACGGAGACTTGCCCAACCCTGATTATTTAACTCTACAACAAAATACACAGCCAAAAATCTGACTATCCAGACAGAACCTGAAACGTACTATAAAAATATTAAAGAGCTATAAAAGTTCTGTGCTACTTTAGAGCTTGGGGCCTTCAGGATAATTTTAAGGAGAAATGTAACATTTAAGAAAATGTTATTCATATCAAGTTTTGGAGAATGAAGAAGTATAATGTTTAGAACAAGTGTTTGCATAATAGTAGAGTTAGGTTTTTAATACTCTTGAAGTGACTTATAAAAGCTTTTCAACTGGATGGTACTACAAACATGATCAGATTAAACATAATCCCTAAATACTGGAAGCAAGCGGCACCATACATCTCTCTAGTGAACAACAACCTGTGGACATTTCTGCCTTGAGAAGCAGCAACTTTCCCAGAACAGAATCAAGAGGGATCTTCCAAGCTACGATTTCATAATGCTGACCTTCAATTCAGACATTGTCCAACCACCACTCAACGGTGCAGGGATTGGAGATGAGTCTTAGCGGACACTGACATGCCCCCCATTACTCAAGCCCTGCCGCACCTGAAGATACTATGCCCACATCTCTACAGAACAAACACCTCGGTTTTTTCCAACTAATCACTCTACTTGTACAACCAACCACACTCTTTAAGTATTAAGGCAACTGGTAAATGTGCAGCTATTTTATGATAGAATCTAAGAATCCAATGTACCAAAAAGCATTTGTAACAATCAGATTTATATGCATATAATCTCTCTTTTATAAAACTGACTTATGAAGGTCTGTCTATATAAGGACTTATTTTAAAGACTTACATTCCTTATTATATCTCCTCCTTCTAAAATTAAAAAAGAAAGCCATACAGGAGAAATGTACTAACTGAAAGAAAACCTTCTTCACGGTCTTACAATGTTCTAATCTGAAACGGCAACAGAAGACCCAGAGAGTGACAAGTATGAAAAGACTGCCTTCTCTTGTTGGTGAAGTACATAAAATACCTTACCTTCTGATCTATGAAATGAAGAACTCATTTTGGGTAATGAACTACAGACTACTGTCACACATCTGTGTCCAGGGTGACCTTCACTGCCAGCTGTGCAGCCAGCATTAGTCACTTAATTTCTGAGCCTGTTTACTTATTTGTCCAACAAATCTTATGAAAGTATCTTTGCAATAAAACTGTGCAATATACCTGCATCACATTTATTACTAATACTGCAATTATTTTTATTGCCTGGAATAATTACTGCCTAAACTAAGCATATGCATAGAAATGCAGCTTCACTAATGCTCTAAAAAAATACTAATTAATGTCTAGGTTTTTACTAATTACTGTCTTTAACATCATAATATCATCATAGTGAATTTATTATTTAAGACAATGCTACCCTAAAGTCTTGTGTAAAAGATTTTGAAATATGGACTCAATTGGTCAAATACTTTTAAAAAATCTTTCACACAAGGAGGTTTTATTCCTGTAATCACCTAGTTCTAATAGAACCCATCTGCCTACTGTTGCCTAATATAACCAATTCCATTTCGGCTGCAGTACAAAGCCACATTAGCATGTCCGCATCTAATTTACTAGCTAATACACACACTCAATTCCCCTTAGACAATTCCCAAACCCCCTGCTTTCATCAGACCAAAATGACATCTTTTCTTGTTGGTAAATACACGGATTTGCAGATGACTACTGCACAAGCCGGTGAGTTCCGTTTTTATCTAATTTGTGTTTCAATTAATTTTTTTCCTCCAACTTGTGCTCTTTTGTACTTTTTTTCTTTTCCTTGCTTGCACTACTTCTCAGAGAACAGCATCTATGTTTTGAAATACGGACTAGTTGAAAACATCTTTTAAGATGTTAGCAGGACTCAACCGTGACTGGCAGACCATCTTCTCACTTACTACATCCTCCGTGACCTCACCATTGAGATCAACTTCCATTTTCCTCTTCAGTTTGAACTTGACCTGCGGCTAGGCTCAACGCATCTAAGTTAAGACACAATGTTGTGGACAACTACCCAAGAAACCATTTTTAATTTAGACCATATTATGGTAATTACCTCATAAGTGTTTCCACTAATTAATTTTTACTTCAAAAAGTACTTACCTACAATAAACTGAACAGTATTCAGATACTTTGTAACTAGGAGCCAAGAAGAATGGGCCTAGATAAAGGAAATACTATTTTTAAGTAGCCAGTAAACTAGATTAACATTGAAGTTTGTTTTTTCCCCCAATAGTTTAGCTTACTTTTGGAAGGTTAGAAGCAAAACTGATAGATTTTTTTAAAAGACATAACTATGTACCGGCATTCTCCACTGCTTGCTGCAGCTGAGAAATCTATACCATAAGTAATGCTGATTCGCAATAACGGTCTCATTTTGGTGTCAGATGTCTTCTAAACAACATAAATGGTAAAAGCTCATGAACAGAGTTCAGCTCCAGAGGGGGTTAAAAATCAGAAATGAAAAGCAGAACACTCAAGAGGCTCCACTTTGAATCCCTGAGATACCAGGGAGCTGGCGCAAGCATCTCTCTTTTAAGTCACCGACAATAGTTTTTAGGTCAAAAATATCAATCCCTTTAAATGGCGTGATCTGTTTTTTTTTTTTTTTTGTCACCAAAAAGTGATCTAAACATTCATCCTGTTAAAGCATCTCTAACTTGTTAAACTTAAATGTTAAACAATTTTTCTAATTTAATTTGACGTAGATGAGACCCACATTAATTCATTACAGTCAGTTTCGCTGCAAGGAGACCCCCCAGGAATCCCTGTAATTACTTCACACTAACTAGCTCAGATGCAAAAGGTTCTGTTTTTCTACCCCAATACACACAGCTAATGCTTCAGAGCAGCCGTATCTCATGGTAAGAGTGAAGCGATCCTTACCTGGATATAATTTTTTATTATGACTTAATACCAATAAGTGAAATATTATAGGCGGAAAAGTTTATGTTTTCAAACCTTTCCAACGCTGACAGCTCACCCACAACTGACTCTTGATTTTCCTGTGTTGTTTCATTAATTAGATGCTGTTTCAGTACTAAGCTTTATATCATTAAAGGCAGAGACAAAGATTACATCAGCCTTATTTTTTATTCTTACCTGTTAAGCATGTATTTAAATTTCTATTTACCACCAAAGTAACCCTAAACTAACTTTATTAACTTTAAGTGTTTTCGTATCCTAAGTAGTCAGCCCTGTGATCATTTTTATCTTTGAATACCAGTCTTCACACACCTTTTCTCTACTGTCATAATCATGTTTCCATGGAAACTGTAGAGAAGGAATAAAATGGTACAATGCCTCAATTTTAGGTCCGAGTTGGTGAGGCTGTTTTTTTTTTTTTTTTTTAATATAGGCTCCTCAATCATTTAGATAGGTAAAACCACATACAGTGGCTTAAAAATACTATAGAACGACAGTTGTTACTTTAAAACTATGACATGATGTTTCTAGCTAAAAGAACTCCACTTTTTCTGTGGAGTGTTATCTTACGATGAAAATAGGGAGCTTCCATTTTCCTCTTTATACTTTATTGTACTATTTGAAGTATTGTTACCATATAAATTAATGTCAATGCTTTTTAAAAAGATAAGTTGCAGCACATGTTTATAAAGGCATTTAACTCTCTATTAAATGTCAGTTAACTAGTGTATTTAGACTTTTGATACACATCTAGTATAGAAAAATAATTCTTCCATCCACGTAACAGGATTTGGGAAATTCTTAACCTACTTGGGTCTTTATCCAAAGAACTGATTACTTCACACATTTTGTTTCTCTTAAAAGCATTAATTAAACTGAATCATCCACTGTCAACTTTCATACAAGTTAACTAAATTTGAATCTCTGTGCGGCTCCAAAGGGAAGTGACCAGAACGCTCGCTTTTCATAACAAAGACTTCATCTTAATATTTGCTTATATTTTAAGTTAGTTGTTGTTTTTTTTAACAAGGCATAGGCAATACTTACTTCAAAGAAATGTATGTTAATCCTCTGAAATAAAAATTCCAGTTAATAAAAGGCAGGGGATTATGTAAGGCTTCAAATAGTTGAGCAAAATGTGTGGGTTTTCACACAGAGAACAGCAACAGCTTCTCCTGCTTTTCCCAAAGTAGAAACAATGGTCATTTTCTAGAGTGTCCTATTTATCTTTTAATGTTTCCTCCACAAAGGAGAAGAGTTTGAAAAATGACTGAGAAAGTGGGATCGCTTTGTCGTTCCTTAAAGATTCAGCTGCAATCACATAAAACCACAGAAACTTCTAGTGCTCTATATACTACAGGTTGAAGGGAAGACATCACAAAGTTCCTTGCAACAATAACAACAAAATAAAAACCCTGGCAAAGACAAACATCAATGGAAGCACATGTGGCACGGATACTGAAAGCCTCTACCTCAGCAGCATCCAAAAGACACACCTCTTAGGCCAAAATCTTGCCCCTGTGTGTCTGTCCTATGTCTTCAAAATGCACCAACACCAAGGCTCTCTTCAAAGCTTAGGACAGACAGTAACTTCTAAACAAGCTAAGTCTAATACCTAGAGTTTTTTTTTCATTTGATAGAAATATTTAATATCTAAGAAAGTTTAAAGCTGTGGTACTCATATCCAGAAAACTTTTAGTTCAATCAATAACCTAAGGCAAGTTATCTTCTTTGATATCCGAAAACAACAAGGAGTCTGTGTGAGACGTAGACATGAGTAGGAAAGTGAGAGATCAGTCTAGAATGCTTGAAGTTAAAGTCTTTCCACAGGAATTCCCCCTCCTTTGCTGGCTGTAGATGCCACTGTTTCTGGGATGCAACAGCAACACTAATAGATTAAATATATAATAAATAATAAAAAGTTAAATTAAAAAACCCTACTTAAAATCATTTTCTGACCTTTTTCTTTAAAAGGCGGAGAAGCAAAGAATTCCCGCAGTAGTGACAGTACTTAATTAGCACAGTTTCTGGCTGGAATGAGGCAGGGTTCCTGGGGAAATGACTGATTTTAGGATCAGGGAGGAAATGTACATAAAGAACCTGGCTGTCATGTTCTCTAGAAAGGGAGAGAACTCTGGCAATAGTAGATGCCATCAAAAGGAAGTGACACTCCAATCTGAGGAAACTGAAGGAACACACTGAAAATTTTTAAAAAATCTATGTGTGTAACCACACACACACACACACACACACACACACACACGAGCAAAAAAAAAAAAAACATTTTAAAGACCTCATCTGTCACCAAGAAGTAATCAGGACACCAATGATTTTGAAAGTTGATAATAAAAAGAATTAGAAGAATTTATCCTATTGTGAATGAATAGGCGGAGGACAAACAGTGTATTAGATTTCTATTTGTTAGAGAAAAACTTTTAAGAAAATTTCACTTAATATACACAGTAAGACTGATAAAACTGGATAAGCATCATGATGAAAATCTAATGAGACAGATGGCTCAGGCGGTGATCACGGCTACAGACCAAAGCACCCAACAGAAGCTTGGTGACAACTTCATAATAAAAGAGATTATGTTGTTATTAACACAATGATCCCACGTCTGGTAGCTGCGAGTAAAACAACTGGGCAGAATTTGCCTTCTGTTACAATGAAACATTTTACTCTACGCTAAGCCACCTGTGAAATTTTGTCAGAAAATCTGAACAAGAATGTAAACTTTAGGGATAATGACTCTTTACAGCAATACAAAAGGTAAAGAAAGTGAAGATCAGGATACTATTTGCAAACTGTAAGAATTTCTACTGGGAGGTCAACACTGGGCACTGGATTCTGTTTCCTTCACGACATACTAGGGCTATTAGAGGAGTTTCTCTCCATGAAGGAGATTTAACTGACATGAGATGTTTGTGAATACTTTTGATTCCACGTCAAAGAAAAAATTTGAGAAAATTAAGAAAAAATGATTAATGACTATATACGCATGCTACTAGATGTAGTTTTAATATTGTGATTGTGCAGAAGTATCGCCATTTTCAGAACATACGTGTGAGAGGGTGTTTTTAGAGCAAATAGTACAATGTTAATGATTTCTCTGAAACATATCAAAACCCGAAGATTAGACAAAGTGTGGCAAAATTTTGACAGCTATCTGAATACAAGTGATATAAAAGAAAGCTTCATTGGACTACTTTCTTGGCTTGAAATTTTAAGTTATAAATTTTACCTTCTGAAAATATTCCTGTGAAATGGTCAGGAATCTAAAAGTGAACAGGTCAGCTTTGGCAGAAGACATCTGGGGACCAGGTAAACCTCATTTCTATCCTGACTCTGATGCGATACACGAGGGAACAATATACTCAAGATTAAAAAAACCCATGATGTATCACACACACACACACACACACACACACACACACACACACACACACACACTTATTAATAAAATGGGAGAAAAAAACCACGTTACTGAATTTGGGGTTTAACACCTAAAGGTCTCAGTTTTGTTATTTGTGAAGCCAGGGAAAGCATGAATAGATGGATTTATAATTAAGAAATTCATGCTTAGCACATAGTACATAATGAATCAATTTTGCTCTTACTATCGCCATACTTATAATGTGGTTTTACTAGAATGAATTTGAATTTTCAAACTTTTCTACGATTTGGGTTGTTTTTATTACTTGATCATTTAAATACCATTTAGCTTGTGTAAGTTGAATGGATAAATGACTGTTTTTTAAATGAATAATTACTGATTCCAAGTAAGATTTAACCTTGAAGTTTAGAAATTTCTATTGCTTTCGCTGGTTTTCCTGGTCTTCACTGTTATTAGTACCCATAAAAGCAAAACTAACTGGAATATCTAAACTTTCTGGTTGTTGAGTTTTCATAAGGATAACATGTATTTTGTAGAAAAAGGATATACTCTATCTCCACTAATACAGATATAAACACACATTGTAAGTGTCTGTGGTGATTAGAGGATTACTAAAGCTAACAAATTCTGAAGAGATAGCTTAAGGACATAAATGAGAACACTCGAGGTGACTCTAAAAACCTGACACTGGTCCTCGATGCCTCAGGCTTGTTTACTGCCACTGAAGACACAGAGAATCCAAATACAAGAATCCTACCAGTGTGATTCCTTTGGAGTGCAATGAAAGCTCGTGATAACAGAAGACTGAAATGAGCCCACCAGGACCTGAGTGGGCTAAGGACAAGGAGTGCAACTTTTAACCTTATTCAGCTGCCTCAGCCACAAATCTATACTTCCAGGGGAAGGACTGCTAAGTATGAAGTTTTCCACTCACTTATATCCAAGGTTTGTCAGCAACCACAGAATATTCTAGATAACAAAGTCAACAGGAAGCTGGAAGCACATCTACACGAACAAAATGCTTCCCTGGTTTAAACCATTCTTGAAATTTTTCTTTTATAGAAGAATGTTTTCATAAAAACAGATTAAAAACCCATAGGTTGATACAGATGGCCCAACTAAGCCTTCAGGTAGCATTCCATAAACCCTCTCTTATTAAGTAATTCCTTAACCACCACACTATAGTGTCTGCATTCATTAGATTTTAAGTTTTTAAAGAAGAAAGAAGGTATTTTCTGCTTGGCATTCTCTTTATCTAGTACATATCTGGCATCTCTGAATTTAAAAATGGATAGTTTGTTTCTTAAAGTAATGATGCCTATTCTTTGATTGGGGGAGTGACATTCTCAGCCAATCACTAGACTGACACCCGCTTGGCACACGGAAAGATGTGTACATTGCCCGTCTCATTGTCTGTGTTTCCAGCTTGGATCTATCTGCTCATGTTTAAGGTAACTTGTGGAGCAAGAGAGGTAAATTTTTAGACATAAGCTAAGTCTAATTTTTCAATTTATTAATAGATAATATAAACTGTACATTTCTAAGAAAAGACTGAGCTATGATTTGTACAAATGAGTTAGGAAAGATGTATTTATTTTAATTCTCTACTATGGATACCAAATATTTTGACTCCAGTCTACATGATGAGATATCATACTTATCTCTTCATTTTACACACATAGGTAAGTGTAATTTTTACATACCTACATAATACATAGGAATAATCTCAAATAATTACTGTTAATACTATATATTTTTACCCTGAGAAAATGAAAATGTTGACCTTAATCTCTATGAACTCTATGACGCTTATTCATTTCAAAGTCATAGTTTGAAAACCACTCTAATGTTTTCCTTTTGTAAAATCTCAGTCATCTACTATTTTAACTCAGTACCTTCCCTTGAGGTCTTTCAAACAATCCTAGATCCTATGTCTTTCCAACACATGGCTTTATCTCCTGCTCCAACATTTCTACGTTCTCTGCACTGCAAATGCCTGCTCTCTCCATCCAAGGACATGCAGGTGACAGAAGCTTGTGGCCTGATGCAGCCTTGTCTGTAATTGTTTCGGGCTCTTTCTACGACCAGCCAGGAGCCAAAGTGACCAGTGTGTGGCTCTCAGAAGCACTCAGAGGAGTAGTGATTCTGTCATTGGACAGCGCATGACAATATATAGCACTGTGCAGTGGAATCTATTGCTAGTGATTATCACAGAGCGGAATTTAAAGAGTGTCATGCCCTTTATTTCTGAAAGTTAATGAAACCGTGTCGACCAAACTTGTGATGTAAAAACGCTGCTATTTGAGGAGACTGTCAAATGTGTGACATCCTGTCCCCAGGTCTAGATTTGCCTGCTGCCTACTTAATTATCTTTTGTGGTGTATTCAATTTCACAATATTCACTTGTATTATTACCAATGTGATATTAGTCGTCTATTATAGATGTATATTTCACCGAAAACCTGTTTTTATTTTTTCCATCCTACAGTAATGCTGTGCTTTACTATTATTACCTAAGGGGTTATATTCATAGGAAGAAAATTCACTGTGCTATCCACGGAGTCTGTCTACTGCACCGACTTGATGTCTGCGCAAGAAGTGAAACTAGCAATGTGTGGGATCGAACTGAGGATGCATTCCCAGCATCGGCAAATGGACCAACTCTAAGATCTTGAAGCCACAGCGTTAGCATCTGATCAGCCAGACTACTCCAGTGATTGAACTGCCTTATCATGCTTAAAATTCTATTCTGTGAAGAAATGAAATGACCTGTAATTTTTCAGTAGTAAAGAAAAATCTACAAATCTTCACTGAAAGTAGATAGATGCCTTAGTCTTTATTCTAACATCAAATAAATCAGACTCTGGCCAACTGTGCCCTTGTAGAACCTGAAGACTTACTGGATGCCAATTGTGATGCGTTTATTGCACCTAAACTTGACTTTAAGAGTGAAACTACAGGAAGCCAAAGCACATTTTCAACATTTAATAAAATTCTGTGGTTGATAATGACCTAATTTAAAGTGTTTTCCCCCCTGTAACTCTGCATTCATTTATTTTTTCTTTGATTGATATCAATGGTTCTCAACTATGGGTGATTTTCGTTCTGTTTCTCTGCATATGTTGAGCATGCTTGGGAACACCTGCTTGTTACGACATCGGAAGCTATGATATCATACTGGTGCTTAGTGGGTAGAGCTCAGTGCTGCTACCAAACATTCTGCCAATTCACAAGACAGTCCGCGGTAACAAAGGATTCTGCAGTCTTAAATCTTGATGAGGCTGAGGGTAAAACCTTGCTTATATGTACAGCTGTGTGATATTTCTATAGTTGCAAAAAGTAGTAAAAGGCTAAAGCTCGTAAAACAAGATTATCCACAAATGTAAATAGGTGTGAAGTATATGAAAATATTAAAATTATATGATGGAGATAATGAACTGGTGCATCAAGAAGGATATTAAGTATCTCTAAATTACATAATACAGCAGAATATCTGACAACAGTGGTCCAATTCTAATATACTCTACACTAATCACAGCAGCAACAGAAATTATAACAAATGGAGCAACATAATTAGGCTACACGTCGCCCAATATTGGCAGGTTCATAAAGTCCAGTGTCACCAAATGAATTTCCTAACTATTTCACTTTCATTTACTTGATTTTACTTCATTAAAAACCAAAACATGAAAAAGATAAAATGTATAAGATGTATTTAGTTTATAAAAAATTATGTGAAACGGATTATGAACCTTCTTTCTGTCATATGAAAAACAGTGGTATAAAATCTTTCTGTTCCTGACAACTACCTGTTTTGTTTCAGAAATATGCATTTTTTAAGAGAAAAATCAACTTTTTCTTCTATGGTTCCTTATGCAGCTTAAGGATGTAATAAGTACTTTCAAACAGGAGTTAGAAAAACATAATCTGAGTAATGTACTTTTAATGATATAGTTTTATAGTATCTCTTTAGTTACAAAAATGGTATAATCACATTTTGAGAATTATAGTCATGCTTTTCTTATGGGGATATGCTTTGCAAAATGCATTCATGGTAAGCTTTATCACTACATGAACATCAGAAGAGCTTTCCCAAAATAACGTGGCTAGGGTACCACTGGGACCGTCTACAGGACCACCATGAATAGCTAATCCGTTGTTGACCAAAATGGGTATGACTGGAACCCAATGTTTCTGTCACAATCATGCTTTAGCGAGCTCAGCCCCTGTACCCCTATATACAAGGAGTGATTAAAGTATATGATGTAGATTTGAATCAAAGTACACATTAAAGTACGGTAGACAACACATCTCCATGAATCAACCTCAAGACACTCCTCATTATAGCATTCTCCTTCCAACACATTCAGAAGAAAGGACTTCCAAAACTGATTCAGAAAAGTGACAGTAATGATAGGGCAAGTCATTTGAAGCAAGAGGAATATCTTGAGGAAGATTAAGGGCTTTTACTGCGAATAAAATTTTTTAATTTAACATTCATACATTTGGATGACCCCTCACATATTGGCATGTGAAATCCTCGTTCCTGTTACCTCGTTCAGTGTAGAAGAGCTTTTAGCATTAACTGATGTCAACACTTTTTCTAAAGAAAGGTTATGATACTCCATCTTAGCTCATGTTGTCACTGTAAAAAGCGCCATGTGCTATATGAACTGCTGTGTTTACAAAAATGCTTTGTCTCAGGCAGGCTGTTATTTTTGAGTCTTAACCATTTCACTATATTAATTTCATTTTTTTTCAAAATGCATCAAAAATCCACAAAAAACTGGTATTTGCCTATTTCATGTGTTGTTCTGCATGTGAACAACATTTTTATTTTAAACTTCTGTTATTTTGTAATGAAGTGGCCATTAAATTGAATTTTAGTAAAACAAATACAAAAGTTTTTGAGCTTGTGTGTAAACTCAAACGCTGTAGTCAGTGGTTGGCAATATTTACTCAGATGTATCCAAACATCACAGCAAAAGAGTTAAGGCAACTTTTTGGAACCAATCTGAAATGCAGAATTGCTGTACAGTCTAAAACATAAACTTTATTAATTTGTTTGTCTGATAAAACATAATTAAGAGGCTCTAGAGAAAACAGCCATAGGTCCCATCAAAAGAAGCGCATAAAAATAACAGGATCCCTACCTAATAGGATGAGCAAAGAACTTAGGCAAGTATCTCCTCAGGGCTGAGGGCAGAGGTCAGTTGTTAAAGCATTTGCTCACCAGGCGAAAGTCCTGAATTTGAATCACCAGTACCACACAAGCTAGGCGTGCTGGCACACAACTCTAATCCTAGCACTCAGAAGGACTGCCTTGAGTTCATGGCCAGCCTGGGCTCACAATGAGTGCAGGACGAACCTAGACTACAGCGTGAGACCTTATCAAAAAACAAAACAAAAAAAAAGGCTCCTTGAACAAAATTGTGACTTGTTGATAAGGCGATATCTGTAGCACAATAAGCACACTGTGCAGAAAATAGTGTCAGGGTCATTTCTACCCAAACAAAAGGCTTTGAAAACCTGATTTGGAATGGGTATGGACTGACTGAGTCATAGTTTCCACATCCATAAACTGAAAAATAGTTTTAAATTTATCATTTTAAGAGCCGTCTTATCTTCTTTCAAAAATATTAAGACTGGGGTAAGCAAAGACTTCCTTGACAAGACACCAAGAGCAAAAGAAATTATTCCCATTATTAACAAATGGGATCTTGTCAAACTAAAAAGTTTCTGCACAGCAAAGGAAACTATCAACATTGTAAAACGACAACCAACAGATTGGGAAAAAATATTCACCACCACCATCTCAGATAGGAAGGTCCTAACTAGAATATACAGGGAGCTGAAGAAAAGTAAACCTACCAAAATAAAGGATCCTATTGTAAAGTGGGCAAATGAAATGAAGAGGCAGTTCACTCACAAAGAAGCTCAAATGGCCAATAGATACATGAAAAGATGTTCAAGGTCCCTAGCCATAAGAGAAATGCAAATCAAAACAACCCTAAGATACCATCTCACTCCAGAGAGAATGGCCTATATCAATGAGTCAAATAGTAATCAGTGCTGGTGAGGCTGTGGGGAGAAAGGAACCCTCCTGCACTGCTGGTGGGAATGTAAATATGTACAACCACTCTGGAAATCAGTATGGAGATTTCTCAAAAGACTAGAAATAAATATCCCCTTCCATCCAGCAACACGCCTCCTGGGACTATATCCCAAAGAGATCAAAACAACACATAACAGAGATTTAGTATACCCATGTTCATAGCAGCACAACTAACAATAGCTAAAATAGGGTAGTCACCAAAATACCCATCAACAGACCAGTGGATACACAAACTGGGGTATTTATACACAATGGAATACTATGCATCTATAAAGTCCAGCAGCGTGCAGGCTTTTTCAGGCACAAGGCTGACTAATGCCTGCAATTTATGCACTGCAGACTGGTGCGGTACATGCAGATAGCTCTGAGTGAGTGCCACGTGTCTCCTCTATATCTCATCTTCCTCAAATAATAATTCAAAGGCACAAACTAGTATAGTCTATTATGTTCACTGTACCAAAATGATTTATGCTGGCATTTTAACTCATTACTTGAAAATCATTTCTTTCTTAAAGGATTCATGGGGGAAATATAAGTATACTATTTTCTGGTTGCAAAAGTACTCTATAATTTTTCTAATGGCATATTTTTAAAAGATAGCTTGGCTCATTATCATATCTAAATGTCAAGTTGCAAAGAGAAAATTATGTGGCTAGTGATGAAAAGGAAGGATGTTATAAAGGCTACTTTATTTAACTACTACAAATTATCTCAAGGAACTTCAAACCTACATGAGTTTCAATGTCAATATTTTGAATAATGTAAGCTCTATAAACAATACTTTCAGATTACAAGGGGAAGGAAATATAAGTTAGTGTTCTTTAGTAAAATACAGACCCGCAAACTAATTTATGATCCTGGAGTCTATTTTTCATCAACAACCACAAACACATCTTCATTATTAATTTAGAAAAATAGCATAGACAACGATCTTGCTTCTATAAAAGACTGGTATTTTTTTAAAGTATGTCTTAATATGAATATTGTAATATGCACGAAGCTAAAAACTAGAAAGGCCTTCCAGACTGGGGTCATTATAGATTAGAAAGCAGGCCCACAGGTGCCAGGGTGATTGCTGAAGTCCACACAGAGACGACAGTGGCAGTGGCCTCTGAAAGCTGGCCCTCCAAAGCCCCAGGCCATGTTCTTTAGATGATGCTGCCTTCCCAAGGGGAGTCTTGAGTGTTGAGCGTTAGACTTGCCCTCAGTAGCTTCACAAATATTCCTTAAACTGGCTTCACCTTTTCTGCAGAGCAGGTTTAGAGTGATGCCCTATTCACTCCACTGAGAGAAATATCCCTTACTCAAGAAAATAAAAAGAAAAACACTGCCAAAGATATCTTTTCTTAATTGAAACTACTAAGAATACAGAGGGCCCTGTGACATATTATTTCATTCCATCTTTTAAAAAATATCACAAACAGGACACCTGGTAGACAGACCAGGCATATGCAGTAGAATTCTCTGATTTCTATGGAAGTTTGGAGGCTGGACAGTCCAATCTCATTGTCATCCATGACCGAATTATCCACTGGATATAAAGGCGTCTTGATGTTCTGACAGACTGGTTCAGTTGTCTTTAGCTAATGTGATGAGCGTGGAAAGGAAAACGCTTTGGAAGATGAAGACTCCCCTATCTTAGCTATTGTTAGTTGTGCTGCTATGACCATGTGTGTGTTTTCACCCATCAGGTCGGCAGCACTAGAGCTTTCAATTATCTTTAGTCTGCTGCTCTGTCGATTAGAAAAGGTTACACACAAGGACATACTGAGATTCACATTTAGACACTCTTGCTGCCTAGGGAGTCTTAAAGTTAAGCGTTACAGAGAAGAAATTAGTAGATGGCCTTTGAGAGTTTTAAAATTTTTAATGAAATAGAAAAGAAAGATACTCCACTATCCAAGGCCAACTTGTTTTATCTTGAAAATCATTTTTAAAAAGAGCTATCACATCAGCTTCATTCTACTTGAAAGAGAAATGTACTTTGAAGCTCTCTATAGTCACAAATTACACTAAGTATTAACTTGGTATGGGTGGCCTTAGAAATTATTTTTTCTTTCTTTTAAGCTGATTACTTGTACCACAAATTCACAAGCAAACAGCTCCTACAAAGTTAAAAGCCAACTTTGTAATTTAGGGCCAAATACTGCCATTTTTTTTTTCTTATTTTCTATCCTTTGCTCTGCAATAAAATGGAAAATAATTTTTATTGCCCAGAGACTGGACTACTCAGCCTGCAACTGGCCAGCAGGTTCTAATTCTGGCTCGAGGGCTATTTCATAATGCCATTCTCAGTGTTCTTTCCATTTAATTGGCATACATTCCTCATTTCCAACAGGATATTGCTCACTCGAATTCTTTCCATAGGGGAAAAAACAATTTTTAGGCTCATTTCCCTGAGAATTGCTTAGATCAAGACCAAGTTGTTTTAAGTAGTAAGTTGTTGATAAGACTGTGGGAATACTAAGAACTTCACTCCAAAACGCCTGACCAAAAAAATGCAAGTAAGAAAAGCCTAGATTTCACAGTCTGTGTTCAAAAGAGCAACCCCTCGTGTACTGAAATGTGCATTGAAACTTTGTTATACGCTAGATGACCTCGGGGCAGCTGAGAAGATGTTACCCAACAATGTAGACCTTCTTTCTGATTTCTGCTGCCTTGTGTGCTTTGTGAATTATTTGATCAGAAAAATTTCAAAGGCCTGAGTAACACCAGATGGCAAAAAAGCACACAACAACCTTGCTGTGACAGGCAAAGTGAGCCACCGAAGGCTGTCTCTGCTAATGAAATGTAACCAGAGAACATCTTTTACTGCTGTCACATTGCATCGAACAAGCTCACTACCAAAAGTACTCCTGAAAATATCACAGAGGAAACACTCCTTTGCAAATGAACCTGTAACTAGAAAGGAAGGTTTAAGACAATGAAGGCCAATTATGAAAATAGGATTATGTCATCAAAAAACCAAGAGAGTCATCCATATACAAGCAGTATTTTTCATTAGTCCTTGCAAACAGGAAGCAGACAGGTTATTATGTTGTCTGATGACAATAAGTCAGAGCCAACCGTGGGGCTCCTAATCTTTTTATGTACTACATTTTTCTAGCTTACTGATGATAAGGATCATGTTCTGCTTAATAGCCTATCTCTGCTTCTCTTTCTTACTTACTTTTCAAGTTTTCTTTCTATATTACGCGAGTCTATGTATTATGAGTGTCCTTTTGGGAGGAAAACAGAGAATACACGAGCATATTTGTGGGCATGCTGCAGAGAGCAGGACAAGACAAAGTGATAATTTCGAGGTGAGGATATTAAGCTGTTCACAAATTCAGACTTCCTTGCTCAATGCTTCTCTCTTCCCTCTGTGCGTAGAAGTAGGCTTACGTTACTCCTGGAGGAAAAGAAGCTTATGTACTGATAAATGTATGCTATAGTGTTAGGGAAATCGTTTCATTCCTCTCAGGAAAATTTAATTTTACAAGTACTTTGTAAAGGGCAAAATTAAGATCTAAAAAATGTCACCTAGTATAACATGAAAGAGGAAAAACCTTCTTAACCAAGAATCACAACAAACCGTGGTGTAAACCATATCCACAGAGATAGGCTGACTCAGCCTCCCAGAAGGCCTGCTGTGCCTATCAAAGGTAATAACACAAAGTCCCTTTGCTCAGTTTTAAACTCTCCCTTTCGCTACTACATTTAACAGGTACCTACTTCTTTCAAGATTTTTAATGTTCCATTTAAACATTTCTGGCTATTTTAATTGGCATTTCCTGTAAGTTAGTATCAGCTCAGTAATGCTTGTTCCTACCAATCAGATCCATTTTCTGTGTCAGGTTATGTTAAGGGGTGCTTGTCCCCTATCACTTTATTCCCAAATGAAGAGGAACTAGTGACCGGCCAAACCCAAATGGCATTTGTTAACCACGTGAGTACTTATTATCTCTTCTCGGAACCCTGTCTGAAAAGTTCCTTGTTTTTGACTTGTCCAAAAATCAACTCATAATCGTCACTCTCCAAGCCCAGTGATGCTTGGCTTTCTCTGTCTCACTGGATACTACCAACTCTGTCTAATTTCTAGACAGAGGATTTTGTATCGGCCTTCACTTTTGTCCCCTCCACCACTAACCTCTATTTCCTGGAGAAGGTTCTACTGGCTTTCCCACCTAAACATCTCCCTGCTGCAAGGAACAAAGGGTTATGAAATGACCATCTACATCAAGGTGCTTCACAATATTTTTACCTGATCCGCATATTTGGTAGATTATAACTGAGTTACTGTATTTCTACTGTTTCCTCAATTTTACTGATGAATGACTGAAACTTAAAAAATACATAAGATCTTGGGCAAGTACAAATGGTTTTACATAATCTTTATGAAATAATTAGGATCTATAAATCCAACCAGTTAATAAATACATCAAAGTCTATTCCCAATAATTCGTTTTATCAAGTGTCACGCTTACTTTTATGGCCTGTAAGAATTTACAGAGCTCTTACAAACTGTCAACAACTAAATCTCAAAAATACCATTTTAAAGAGGTAGTCACTGAGGTTGAAAGACAGATATGAAGAGTCATGACCACCCGCAGTTGCCTGGGACCGACAGAGGCAAATGAGAAGAAGCCGAGGCCTTGGGCTTTCATTCAGATTTATGTGTCTTCTGGTCCAGTGTTAACTGTTACTACGTCTTTCTTTCAGGTATTTGAATCCGGGCTTTAGTTTGCCTTTTTTTCATTTAGTTGCAAGGGAATCTCTGAACGGCCCAAGTTCATGCCACACATACACTGCGATTTGCGCAACATCAACAGACCTGAAGGAGGATGTGACTAATTCACAACCAATCTCTCATCACTTATTTATTCAACGTCCGGAACTTGCCTTAGCTGTTTGTTGAGTAAATACAAGACATACAATAACTATCATTAAAGAATCTATCTAAAGTTCAATATGAAATCATATGTAGATGAGAGCACCAAGATTACAATTATTAATGATCTAAAAGACCCCT
>PVKB01007941.1:0-24250 GCA_004027205.1 Ctenodactylus gundi
TCCACTTCTGCGGAACTCCCTCTGCCACGCCTTGGTGCAAGCAGCACCGGAACTGTGTCACAGCGAACAGACCCCGCCCTCTGCGTAGATGCTTCCCTGTTCCGCTCCAGCCGAGTCTCCACGAGGAATCCGTCTCCCTTTTGCTCTACTTTCCCCCTGACAGCCATCAGCAGCTTCCCTTTCCGCGTCTTAATTTCGCCTGGGAGACTCCACGTGACCGTGTCTTGTCTTTCTCCTCAAACTCAAGACGTATCACATTCCATCTTTCTCCCTGTACAACATCAGTCCTCGGCCCTGTCAGCCCCAAGATCCACCGGGTTCTGTCCGACTTTGAAGACTTTGAGCACAGTGTTTTTTGAAAGAGAGAACTCCTCACTCCTTTTTTCCTGCTAAGCCCTTTCTTACCATGAGCTCCCTCTGAAACGCCAGGGACTCAGAGCAGGTTCTACAGACAGCCCGCCAACCTCTCCAACTGTGCCAACTTTCTTCCATTTAATATTTTTACCTACTTATAGCCTTTCTCCAGCACGGAAGGACATATCTTTGTGAATAAAAAAACCAAATATCAGAATTTTGATATTTCCACAGCAGACGGAACAATTGTAAGACAATCTACATAATTAAAATTATTTAATTATGCAGGACGGTCTACATAATTAAAATTATTCCAATGAATGAATGAGTTACTAAATGCGTTAAAGATTGAAATGCTATGTGATTCACCAGCGTGTATAATTCACAATTATGAATTTAGCACACATTTACTAAAAGGATGTTATTAGCTATACTATTCTTATCCATTAGGCCTACAGAAATCTTGTCACTTTGGAAAAATGATAGTTATATGTGGCTCTGATAGTAGAGTATGTGTTTTTATGTACATGAACCATATTATGAATGGTAAATATTTATTTACAAAGACTATTTACTTACTTAGCATATTTCCTCTTTTAGTGGTGTATTTTTTTGTTCTTGTTCAGTAATCAATCCTACCGAAACAATCAAGCCACTCTTTATGAGTAAAAATATAATTTTATTGTGGGACTATTGATTAAATATGCTTACGTGTGCTACTGAAAGCAGGAGTCCTTATTTAAGTCTCAATTTCTTGCATCACAGGTAACATACTCAAGGAGCAACATTGCTGCAGGAGACCCAGTATAAAGCAAATGACTTTCACACCAGCTGTATCCACACGAGATGCAGAGCTACTGGCCCAGGTCTCTTTGGAAATCTGCTTCAGGAAACTTTTGTTGGAAAATTGACGAATCTGGAGATCATCATACTAAGTAAAATAAGCCAGGCTCAAAGCATCGCATCCTCCCCAGTGTGTTGAAACACAAGAGCAATGAAACTAGATGGGAAGAAAACAGAAGGAAGAGAATTCCAGGGATTAGAAGTAGCCAAGATGTGTTCTGTGCAAGCATGAGCGCATTAACTAGTAGATTTAAAAAAGAAAAAGAAAAAAACAGTGTTCTGAAACAGCCACACGGATGAACAAAACAGAACAGACCATAGTTTTCAAGATCCTGGCTATCGGGCAGCACCAGAGGATGATTCCTGAGAAACCCGAAACCGAAGTGATTAGAGGCGATGACTTCCCCAGCTTCCTTCCTGGAAGGGGCCACAGGGTCACCTGACAGAATCCAGGTGGGTGGAGCATGGAGTCAGTTTGTATTCTCGCCATGATAAAGTCTGCATGAGGGGACAGAGCAACTGCAGCACGGTGACAATCCCAAGGGTAATTTCAGGTGAATGCCAAAAGTGATGCCATTTTTCCTCAGTAGCTCCGGTTTACCTACTTAAAATTCTTTTCATTTTGCTTTATACTATAATTTCTTCCTTTTATTTCTCTGCCACCTGGTGTCCTTGGAAGATCTACTATATCGCTCTTCTGAAATACTAATTTGCCACTTAGCTTTGCATAATGCTGGTATTCCGTGATTTGTTAAAAATTTATACTTATGCGTTCGTATAAGTTTAGAAATGTTTAAGAAAAATGGTTGATGCAAGTGTAAGTAAGTAGGAGAGCAATGTAAAAGAGTGATAAAGGGAAACAGAGAGGTTTTGTGAAGAGGGGAAGATGTGCAGAACAGGAGAGGGGGGAGTAGGGAAGGGGAGATGAACGCGATTGAGTAGCGATGCGCGGATGCACCAGCTCCCCAGGCTAATGCACTTATTACATACCGTAGTTGCATAGGAATAAAAGAATAATTTTGGAGAAATGAAGGAAAATAGTTGATGCAACCCCATATATTTGTGTTAAAGCCTTTTGTTTCCTTTGCTAGGTGGGGTGCTTCAGAAAAGTACTTGTCATCGTTGTATCTTAGTACGATGAATCTAAAAGTAAGAACTGTCCAGTGAAGTTGTCGTGAGAACTGAATCAGATATTGCGTGTGAATATTTAGTCTGAGAGTGGAAGAGCTTGCATGGTTGTTCTCAATATGAAGAAATAAAGCAGATGAAAATGGAAAGGAAAGGAACTCTCTAGAACCAATACCCGAAGGCAGATAAATACTTTTTTGTGTGATTGATCAATGTCAAATCAACATTTTGAGTTTTCCAAAAAAATTACAGAAAAATAAAAGATATGATCTGCCTTGTATTTTCTAGTATTACATATTAAACATTATACAAGGTAGGAAGGTTTTCAGAAAAAGAATGTTTTTATATGATAATCACATTAACTAACAATTTTATTAAAGTTGTCATGCTGGAAATGTTCGCTTCCACTCTTCTATCCTCACCAGTGATTTAATGAAGTGCTTTCTTGGTGAATTTGAGTAAGAACTGCCAGATTTTAGCTACTGTTCCATGAACAGATGGATTTATTTAAAGCAAGCAATGGGAGATTGGATATGTGTCTTTAAAAAAATACACTTAATCCAAATTACCTACCAAAGGGCATATTTTAGTTTATTTGTATTTTTAAATTTTTTATGCTTTTCACTTTTTAGTATACATTCTTTTTAAGAAACATAGAGCTAGTGTCTGGAAATTATGGGCAAGTTGAATCTTAATAATTATTCAGATAAATGTATGTGTATGTTTATATCTAAAGACATTTGATTTCAATTATTTAACTCAGTCTTCATCGTTTTTAAAATGGACTTTCAGCATGATTTCTTAATTTTGAAATAACTTCAGCATTTTTACAGAACAAAATGCCTTAGAACCAAATTGAACTAACTATACTATTAAAAAGTTTAAATAATGCACGAAGCACGCCTGTACGATGTGCTTGATAAATAAAGGAGCCAAAATATCTTTGTGTAGTCATTAAAGCAGGTGAAATATACATTTATGACTTTTTAATTATTTATTTTCAAAGTAATATATTGATATATGACCTCTGGAATCCTACTGCATTTCCTTAAACCACTGATTTTAAAGGGAAAAAAATTTAAGAAGAATTTGCTAATGGTCCTTGCATAAAAGAAAGTAACATGGGCCACTTTTCAAGGTAGAATTTAAACCTTGTTTCATTTGTGTCAATCATGTTCCGAGAGAGCAGACAAATCACTATTGGAAGGTGAAAGGTGATAACTCTTTTATTGTTTCCTTCCTTAGGAGTCTAGAATACGTCTTCCCACTGCAATAGCGATCACAGTGGAAACACTTCCCGCCCACTGTAGAAAAGAAACAAAATCAACTGCTCTGCGACTCTAAGCACTTTCCACTGTAGGAATTGCCAGTTACATCAAAAGAAGGTCATGTCATACTCTGCGGCAGTAGGCAGTCTCTATTTCTGAAGATCTTCCATGACATAAAATGTTGACCAATATTCTACCAGTGGGAATATTTTTAATTAACCATGGAAATATTCAGGACTGGAGCTTCCTTCATGTTTTTTTTTTATCTATTTTTTATGTGTGGCTTGGCTTCCCTCAATATTTCAGAGTATGTTAAAAAGATAGCTTTCCATGAGTTATTAGATCCATGAACTTATAGATCTTTCTAGGTTTTCATTGCCTAAAAATACTGTTTGTAATTCTGACTTTTATAAGAAGTATTAAAGCTGTTAGAGTTTTAACAAACATGAAACAATTAAACACCATTTTACTTATTATAATCAGCTCATTATAAAATGCCTTCATTATCAAAATGATAGTTTGTTAATTGAAGGTCACCCAAGTTGAAACTTCGCAGTCCCTGGATGACGATTTACTTGAAGATTTTTCATTTCAGCTAAAACTTGAAGTTATTTATTAATGAGTTACACTTAGAAATTAATTTATTCTGTGTTTAATGAATTTATATGAAGACATATTTTTAAAATTAGATTTTAATAACCTTTCTTCTAAAACTTGTTGGTCAAAGATTTCTTCAGGTGGCCCTCATGGAAGCTTCATGTACAACTTGGTCCAGAAAACTGTGACCTATTGTATGCATTCTTAACTTGTAGGGCCAGGAAACCATCCTCTAATGTCAAGGGATGCATGATGAACCTGATGTGGAAAAATGACTTTGGTCTTAGAAAAAGTCTCTATGACACCACCCAATGCTAAGTGTCATACGGATAGAAGGGAATTTAAGGGGGAAAATTCGACTATTTGGGGAGACCTTAATCACCCTTGTCTTGTGTTTCCTACAATGATGGGAACATTGACTTGTCAGGGGGGTAACAGAAGATAGTTTTATGAGCAACACTGAACTTCTCAAGAGGATTGCTCTGTAAGGCGGATATTTGCACACCATCCCACAAAGTAACTGGATCAAACCCTAGGCTACATTTACAGCTGCTACAATTCCTACGGGAGTTCAATGAATATAAAAGAAACATATGTAACAAAATTTCATAGTGTTGTCAGGTGAAAAATGTTTCAAAGGACGTATAATTTGCGTATACTTTCTTCATAGAAAATCAAAGTACCTATTTGGGCAAAATACCCCCATGAGTGAATGCATGAAATATGAATGAGGATGTATTGCATCAATCTAAGAAAAATTATATCTCCAAGGAGAAAAGAAAGATGCTTAATGTGAGTCCTATCTGTACCTATATCATTAAAAAATTCATTGGAGTATAAACCTGGGGAAAATTTTAGGATCATTTCACTCTGGTTTTTATTAAATTGTTTTTTTATGTTTTGGAAACATTTTCTTCAAATATAAAAAAGTAATATCGGAAAATGGTGTATGTTCAACTCAAGGACAGAATGAATTATAACATCTGACTACTTCAGTAGCAGAGGTTGTTAAGATGTCCTGGACAGGAGAGTTATCAGTAGTGCAGATGCACCTGCTCAAGGTTCCACACAAGACTGTGACAAGTCCAGGAGGCCCTGAAGACAGAGCGAAGATGCAGGATTTAAACAGGTGGAAGAAAGTAACCCTGACCTATAGTCCACTTACAAGTCTAAAGCTAAAACTTGGGTGGCTTGGGGCAGCAAAGAGGACAGGAAGCCAGATCCTGGACTCCAGGAGCATTTCAATTCTATTAAAGCAAGAACATTCTAATTATGGTTAAGTGCCAGGCTTTCTTCTGCATTCATTGTATTCACTAACAAAGGAATGACCCTGAGACTTGAAAGAGGATGTTTACAAAGAGGCAGAGAATTGAAAATGGGCGGGGGCTCCAGGGGCCTGTCAGGGAAGGAAACAGGCCAGGGGTTTTAATGGGATTCCTGGCATTGTGTAGAGGTGCTCAGGAGAGTCAAGTTATGCAAAGAGGAAAATAGAAGAGGTCTTTCAAGATTATTTACTTCTTTTTTTAATACCAAAAATGCAACAGAAAGACTTCACTTAACTTTGCTTTACATATTGTATTTTCATATTATATCTAGGAAAAAAATTGCTGTACTACTCACTTAAATAAATTGACTCAAAGGCATAAAACTTGAAGATATCTTTACAAGTGTGTCTGACTACAACAACTTCTAAACCGATTTAAAAATCCACTGTTTTTAGGTAAATGGTAGTAGTATTTCTTTTTTATGTAGTAGTATTTCAGCAGACATAATATATTAACAGGTTTTATAGAGATTATATTTAATTCATTGAACCCAAACTGATTCTTGGTTCCAGATGAAGAAAAATTCTGCATTCCGTTTCTATTCCAACTTAAAGATATGTTGTGTATTAAATGTAGAGAGAGGGGGCTCGATAACAGTTTCACATGGTGGAACTGGTTACTGAAGTGCCCCAAAAGTAGTCCCACTCACAATGAGACTATTGATTAACTAATCTGATTCTGGAGAACCTGTGGCGAGATTGGGATATTTTGCACAGCTAGACTGTTAGATATTAGCTCTTTTTCATGGCAGGATCTATTGTCCTCCTCTATATCTAAATTAGCGTTCTGTGATAAATCCTTTGATAGGTAACAGTCCTATTAAGTAACCCTTGTGAGATATAAAGGCAAAATCCCTAGCTTCTCACCAAGCCAAGCGCTAAGAATACCCTTAGGTAACATCTGAGGCAACAGCAGAGACTTTCCGCCCTAGGGTGACCCACAGACCTGACGCTTCCCTCTTTGCTTTCAAGTTGTGCTTTACTTTCTGATTTTCTTCAATTCTGTAACTCTGTTCTGCATGTAACTGTTACTCAATGAAACACGCTATTTGTAGAAGCCTGAGTGCACGCTCCCAGGCTCTGGTCATTCACATTTGGCTTTAGAATGAACAATCTCTTAAATTCTCTAAGATAAAAGTAAGGTTGTTGAGTCAACAGAACTCAAGCAAAATGATGGAAACCCGGACTGCTTCAATGTTAACAAAGAATAAACTGAAAATTATACACCAATGATGGATTGAAAGATAAATAAGTAACAGAGAGATGCATAGAAACAAAAATGCCAGGACAGACATTTTTATTCTGATTATGTACACTGCTGTACTATTACTTTTTTTAAGTTAAAAACCTTAGATTTCAGCAATAAGAGGACAATGAATACTGACACCATTGCATTAATGAGATGGTACACACATATTTCAATGTCATATTATACCACAGAATCATGAAGAATTGTATTTTCATCATTTTAAAAAGTATTTGAGATGAAAGAAATGTTAACTAGCTTGAGTTGATCAGTACACAGTCTATACATGTGTCAAGTTACAACACTATATTTGATTCCATAAATGTGTGAAAGTAAATGAAGATTTACATTTTTATTCAAAGGAAAAAAAGAGTACAGTGATCTGTCAGAATTTAACTCGTTCTTTAATAAAAATCTTCTAGTTCTAGGGATCTTTATCTTTGTGGTGCTACAGTTTGGACTGTCTAACAAACTGTCTGTTGCTATTCGTTTCCCTTAGACTACAAGCCATCAAACTACAGGTGCCTCTCTGCACTGAAAGCCAACAAATCTAACCCCCTGACTTCTACCAGGGACCCTTAGATCACCCCTCTTTGGAGTGAAACGCTGACAACCAACATGATAACACCTCTGTGCAGCTTGAAGTAGCCAGAGCAATGGTTTTCCCAATCCTCCAACTGCAGTTAGGGTCAAACACTCTGAGAGGGAACTGTGAGAGGAGTCAGTGGGGTTACAGAGAGTCAGAGACACAGGGTCCCACGGAAATGGAGAATTTCCTGTGAGTCAGGATTATAGAAATGGTAGCTGGCTGTAACTCCTGACAGCCTGTAGCTGACCACTTTCTAGAACTTAGTTAAAAGACAATAGAAAGATCTTTAAGGGGGAAGTAGTTAAGGGTGGGATGCAGCAGCTGGTTTAAATGTACAGAGCCTAGCAACCACCCAGCCATCAACTGCTTAGCATAGCACAGCTCCTTATCCAGTTAGATAATAAAAACCCTTAGACAGCAAGCCACACAGGAACCTATAATTTCCAGGTCCCCCTTCTGTCCAGCAGAAGCTCTACCTGGGAAACACACAGGTCTGCCTTATGAATAGCAGAAGCTTTACCCTATTTTTCTTTCCTTTTTTGTAAATTTCCTAATAAAGCCCTTTCTTCACTTAAAAAAATGACACTGAAAACTATATACATAAATATGAAGTCTTAGGTGAAAAGAACCTATGCACACAATCTGTGAAAACTGACCCAAAAACAGTCAATCCCAATAGCCTACAAATACTACAGAAATGGATCAGTAAGTAACATTCCTCAGTAGCAAGGACCAGGCCCAGGTAGGCTCATTGGTGAAATGTACTTAACATTGAAGGAAAAAATTACTAATAATTTACAATGTCTTACAGATGGCATAAGTACAGAAAATCACCTGTATCTCATTCAAGGATGCTATCGTGGCCCTAATATCAAAAAAGATAATGTCATTTTATGAAAATAGAACAAATGACTAATAATTCTCATTATCACAGATATAATACCCACAATAAACTAACATCCACAGACACAAAAACAAATTGATACACAGGCCACATACTCTCTACAAAATTAATTCAAAGGAAATTACTTAAAACTCAAAACAATGTAACTAGAAAAAGTACACAACTTTGGATGTACTGTTTGGTCTTTATTTAATGTGGAAAAACATAGAACATACAAAATAATTGATAACCTGAGTTTTTTTTAATTAAATTTTCTATTTAGAAACTGGGAAGATAATCTAAACATGGAAAAAAGTATGTACAAAAGATACAAGAATGAAGGACTGCTATGTAAAATTGAAAAATGTTTTATAAAAGGGTATTTAGTATGTTTACTATGCTTAAGCTCCCAGTACTGGAAAAAATTAAAAATAAACTCAATAAGAATAAATAGGCAACTTGGTTGAAATTTGGACAGAGACACGTTTCAGTTAATTTAAATATTATAAAATGCATATTTAAATTGAAGCATTTAATTATAACATTTTTGTATCTTTATGTGTCTATTAAAATATATTTCATTTAAAATAAAAATTAAAAATGGACAGAAAATAAGCTTATGGAAATGTTCAATAGCCACGTCATTACAGAACTACCTAGTAAGACAATGAGGAGGTATTCTTATACACACATCAGTATGACTAAAATTCATTGTGCTTACAGCAACATACGCAGACAAAGATTGGAACATCACAAACTCTGATTTATCGTTGATGGCAAAAGAAAACATCATTCCCATTTTGGATGAAACTTGGGCCATTTCTTTCAAAAACAAGCATGCATTGAATGACTGCTGTTCCTGATGCATACAAAAATTGGATTGAAATATGTGTGCATAAGAAATTCTGCAAGCAGACATTCATAGCTCCTGAGTCATGACTTCGAATACTCAGAAGCAAAAAAGATACTCTTCAGATCTTAAGAGGATAAATTGTAGACCATTCGGGCAACGGACAATTGTCCAGTGCCAACAGGGAAGGGAGGTATTCAGTCATGGGGAAATAGAGAGGAATCCTTAAATACATATTCTAAATGACAGACACCTGAGTGATGACAAGAATCCCTAACATATGGCCTTCCCAAAAAGGAAAGCCTATGGACACAGAAGAAGAATCCATGGTTAGAAGTAAGGAAAGGGATGAATTGTAGAATAGTGAGGTTTTACAGGCTATCGTGTCTATTGTTTCACATTATAAGCATGAGTGTAGATGATCTTACGTATTACAGAATCGTTGGACATACTATGCCCAGGCTAAGTGCTCACACAAGCTCTGGGTGTGGGTGAAAGGGATTTTTCACTGCAGATGCATTGGTGGTAACAATCTACCATTTTGGCCTGGACGGTCCACAGTGGAAGAGGATAGTCACGTATGAGTTTGGAGTATAGCAAAACTTTCTTCTTGTTGTTCAATTTTTCTTTGTGCCTGAAACCAATTAAAAAATGAAATTCATTTTAAAAATTGGAGACTTTTTCTTAATTTGAAAACTTCATAAAGAATATGTTTAAAAACTACTTGTACAAAATAATGCAACACAGAAAAGTATAATTATACCTCCCCTTTCCTACCAATGGACCCTGCGGACTGTCCTAAACTCTGAGTTGCCTGTTCGTCGCTCTTTTCCGTCCTCTCCTCCACCCACTTTCCTATCCTTCCTCTCATTTTATGTTTCCTTCCCTCTACCGCTTGTGTCCCTTCCTTAGGCTTCTTTATACTGCAGACAGTGGAGATATTTTCAGAGTGTCGTAAGTCGGAGGGCTTCTCTCACAAGTTCCTGGAGGCACTGGGTCCGGAGTGCATGATGTCTCAGCATTCACAGTGGCGAGTCTCAGACAGGACTGGCTCTTCCTTCAGGAAACCACAGCAGATGATTCCAGCTGTCAGCCTGTGGTGCTCACCAGCCTGGTGACTCAACTCTGTCTCTATCTGTTCCTACAACACCAGGCCCAGCTACTTCTGTTTGCATGATTTTTTTAAATTCAGATTTAGACTAGCTGTAGTACAGTCCATCAGAATCTGTGAGTCATTCTGAAAATGAAACAATCCACCGTGCGCCTACACTACTCACGAGTGCTGGCATTTGCCAAGTAATATACCAGATCTCCCCCACATGACGTAGTTTCTGGACCTATTGACTAATTGTACAAATAATCTTCCTCCGACAGACCTCAGAGGAGTTCAACAAACAATAAATTGGACAAGTTCCTATAAATCCAGCACTGGCCCCCTCCAGCTTTCTGCTTGTGCGGATAACCTGGCTACTTGAGGTGTCTTCTAGTTTAGATGAGGCCCCTTTAGGAATATCTGATATGAGCATCAGAATAGAATATCTATATAAACAACTCATAACATTATTCTATTCCTTGAATTTTATATAAAAATTAGAAACAGAGAAATGGCTGTGATTTAAAATTACTGTGTGTAAAATATATCTTTAAAAAACTTTTATGCAGCTAAGAAACACTTTTTATATACCTCTAAAACCTGTTTTATTGGTGCACCTGTTTAATATGTCATTTATATATTAAGGCTCATATGCATGTGTGTGTAGACATAAAAGGAAAGGACTGAATATTGAACTTAGTTTGGAAAACCCTGAAAAAGAGAGAGAGGACTTCTTTTGTCCATATACATTGTACCATAGGACATACTTAATAGTCATCAAATTAAAACAATAATAATAGTAATTAATTTGTACAATAAAATATTCACAAAGGGAAAATCGGTAGCCCAAGAATGAAGCACAGTCATAACAATAGACATAATATGAGTCTCTCAGTGAGCATGAATTTTCCATCTCTTTGGCCCTCACGAGTCTCTTAAAACCAATCAAGTGGAGTCTGACTCAAAGACTCTAAAGATATGTAAATACCAGAACTTATAGCCTAAGACAGATGTAAGGAATGGGCCAGTGCTCAGGAGGGAGAAAAGCACACGGAGAGCCATCAGATGGCGGCAAGGCCTTTTCCGTCTTGCGGCACTGTGTGGCTGCTTACTGAATCTGCAACACAAGCCCGCCTCACACTGAGCCAGGCGTCCTCAGGCCCTCTGGAGCGTCCCGTCTCACAGAGGCTGGTCACAGGCCTCTCTACTTCTGAGAGAGTGACCAAACAAAGAAAAAGTTTGAAAACTTTTCACCATTTCCAGATCGTGCTCCTTACAGCTGTCTAATAGCCCCAGAGAAAAGCTTTATTTTTTTTTCTACTGCTCGGTGCACCCATCTCCCAAATTGAGATCAATTTTAAATGACCCACCACATTCTAAAAATATGCGTAGGAGAACTCAACACCTCAATTTATAACTGTATTTAATGATAAAGTGCTCTGTTAGAACTGAAAAAAAATATTTACAAAGAAAAAGATATATCTTTGTTATAGTAGAAATTTTAAAACAAAAATTTAATTAATACTGTCAATAAGTCCACTTGCCTTAAGTGGATGGTTAGGGAAGGTGAGAATAACTAAACATTTGCCTTGAGAATTATACAGCAAACTCAGGACAGCAGGGAGGCACGCCACACCTACTGCTCTTGAGTAAAGACCTACAGTGTGCGTGTGTATTGTACAAAGTGGAAACAAGCAAAATGTATTTGAATGTTACATAGGGACGAGAAGTCACAAGAGTTGCCTCCGGTCAGATCGTTAAGGATCTTTATTACGACTTTCGAGTTTGTCTCTTCATGAAGAGTGTCATTGATGCAGCTCAAGCAAAAGACTGTTAGTCTCACTATTTCTAATCTTAAGTGAAGAACTGTTTTGTTCATACATGAATTCTGAGAATTTATTTCTTCCAAACTATAAGTAAGAAATCATGCAAATAGAGATTTGGGAAGGATGAGCTGAGGAGGCCACTGTGTGCGTTGAAAACCAGGATAGCTAATAAGCTGGAAATCAGCAGATTTGAAAGGACTGGTGTTAGGGTTCAGATCTGGAATGACCCCCCCCCCCCGGAAGTCCCATGCACTTGGATGTTGTGTTTTATCTATGGATTCCACCTGCTGTTAAGAGGTGTGGCCTGGCCAGGAGGGTCGGATTGCTCAGGGCGTGCCCTGGAGGGACATACGCTTGCCCAGCCTCTTCCCAATCTGGCTCTTTACTCTAGAGGCTCTTTCAGCAGCTATTGCCCACCATGCCCCATTGCCACCAACTATGAGCAGACCGAGACCTTGCAAATGTGAGCTAAAATGAATGTTCCCCACCCCCCATAAGTTGTAGCTGTCTGTAGGCAAAAAAGAAATGGACTAAAACAATTGGGTTAGAAGATGATAGAAAATAAAGAGCCAGAGATAAGTTCAAAAGTCTGGAATCTGGCGTGAGCCCATTCACTCGAAGAGGTAACACAGGCTGAGGGGTGAAAAGAGGATAATAAACAATTTACTGTGCCTTTACCAGTGGCGTTGAAGCACACTAGTGTGGCATCTGATAATTAGACCCTGAAGAAAGGGAATCAGAAATGAGAAGGTGTTTATCTAAGTCAAATCTTTGAACAGGAAGACTTTGTACTTGGCCTTTGGCTGCCTGGCATACCTTCTCGTCTATAAAGAAGAAATCACTCAAAAATAACTGATAGTATTCATCGTTTAAGGCAGATATTGTATAACATAGCATCATCTGGGACTTAATAACAGTTTGCAGTGCTATATAAAAAACACGTATCTCCTGTTGGATGACTGACAAGTGATCATTGATTTACTGTGATACAGAGCACTGGGGAAGGCTCCCAAACACCCATGGTCAGGAGTTCACGAGCATGGATTACCTTTGTACTACTGTTAGACCTCAGGACCCATAATAAACTGAGTGCGATGAAACTGATGGAATGTCTTGTCTTTTTCTATCTATTGATAGCTTCTGTTATTGAATCGATACCTATTGACATCTATGGTCCCAAAAGAGGGCATCTGCCACATCATCAGAATCCCTAAATAGACTTTCAAATGGCCTGGAGCTGGGAAGCTCTGTTGACCAGAGATGTCCCTGGTCAACAACTAGTGAGAATCTAAACAGTATATGAATAATCTTAAGGGGCAATTTTCATCCAGTGAACCACATCAGCAATGATTTATATTTTACATTTAAAAGCCTAAATGTATTTTAATTTTGTTTTGATCTTTATTGTTCATTAGGAATTCTAGGATTTGGCCTCAGCAGGAAATGGCAGGAATATGAAATCTGTAGAAGTAACAATTATTAGATTAAATTGTGCTAGAAACTTCCAAGTATTTTTCTTTTCTTTGATGCCTGAAAAACTCAGTCACATTAAATATACCTGTGTGTATTTTGTGTGCTTATTTATAAGTAGTTTAGGGGTAACGTTAGGGTCAGCATAATCCATCCACTAAACTGGTTTATTCCTTAGACATTATCTTCTAGGGGATGTGGGGAGAATTCATAGTTGTAATAATGAACTTTATCTTATCCAGAGACAGAACTTCAGGACAGAGGTCCTTCTCTGAGAGGCAAGTATGTGCAGGGTAGGCTGAATCTCTGGTCCAATAAGGATTCAACGTGTCCATGAACACTAATTTTCTGGGCAATTACTAAGTCTAGTTTATTTATTCTAAACAAGTAGGAATATTTGCTGCATACTCACTAAAAACAGAATTCTTGAACAAAATTCTAAGGGTCAAATACTTCAACAATTAGTGAGTAACTGAACCATCTAGGAAGTGATTACAAATTAAATTATTTTAAAAATGTTTGCACGTCAGTGATACAGGATGTTTGGTGTGTTGAATTGGAGAGAGAGGAAGAGAGAGGAAGAGAGAGGGGGAGATTGAGAATTTGTAGGAAGGACGCTACAGGGATCTTACGATTATATCATCCTCCTCCATTTAACCAAGAGGAAGATTACATGGGAAGCTTAACACTTAGGCCTTGTAGTGTGGGGATCACAGTTGAGTGGAGAATGATTCTCACTTGAGAAATCTAGAGGCAGGAGATTAGCTGGAGCGGGGTGCGGGGCACGGAACTAAGATGGGCACTTCGCGTGGGCCACGTGTGTTCCTCAGGGACACATGGGTAGATTACTTTGAGAAGTGCCACATTACAAGATGACTTTCTTTTAAACTTCACCTAAACAGTATTTAGAGCAAGAAGCCGGAGATGCACATGTAATTTCACCAGTTTACAAAAAATGAAACAACCTCCTTTCTGTTTCTCTGTCTGTCTCTGTCTCTACTTCTCTCTCTCTCTCTCTCTCTCTCGACTATGCTGGAGATTGAACCCAGAGCATTTGCACAGAGCTACATCCTCATCCTTTGTTATATATATATATATATATATATATATATATATATATATATATATATATATATTAACACAGTCTCCATAAGTTGTTGATTTGCACTGGCTTGACTAGAACTTGTGATCCTCCTGCCTCAGCTACCAGAGTGCAAGGATTATAAGTGTGTTCCCCACAGTACCTGCCTCTGAAATGAAACTTTTGATTTAGCAAGTTTTTATTCTTTTTTAATCTGAGACTGACCAAAATAATGAACTCTCAGCATAAAACAAGCAATTTTTTTTTAAATGTCAACTTTGGGTTGAGTACGAACATTATTATAGACGTGTTGGAAACACTTGGCAGGGATTTAATGTTGAATCTTGACATTTCATTCACTCCTGATTTCATTGTCTCTACATTTTGACAGCCTAACTGTTTTAACTGATGTAGACATGGTTAAGGTCAAGGAGATAAGTTTTAAAGAGCACTACATAAAGTTTATTGAACCCCAGGCTTATTTTACCTGAGGGCTTGTAACAAAAGTGGAAAATTTACACATAAATTATTTCCTATAAATAGATGTTTATAGATACAGGCTATCTGCAGACCAAAACATATAAAGCTTCAAACTACAAAGGTTCAACATGTGACCTTTTCTACTCTAACATGCCTCTAAAGAGTCAATATTTCTCATTTTTCTCCCTGAAAGGAAGCCCAGAGTTAGTACCCAAGGATGAGTTGTCAGGGCCTATTCGTGTACTTGCTTCCCTAAAGTGAATTTTGATATGAATAGTTAAAAACACAGAATTATTTTTTTCTTTCAAAAGCAAAGAAAAGGGAACCATGATAATTGTTAGATTTTTGATAAAATATGAGCTCTCCCAAGATGGTGAAACATGAAACATTTCACAATTCTATTAAAAACTTAGATATATTATTTTTGTTACTGTTGAATTGCAGATGGACATTGTTAGAAAAAAATTGATGTTGAGGAATAAAGAGCTATAAATCATGAACATGTAAGTTTTTGGGAAGAACTTTCCCTTAATATGTATATTAACCATACACTTAGCCATCCTTCCAAAAGTTATTTCACTAAAATAAACAGTTGAAAAATACTGATCAATGTGAAATACATTGACAATTTGGCTGTCTTCGTAATGGAACACTGTACAGATATCCTTTCTAGGTGTTAAGCCAGTTAACCAGTCTCGAGGAATCAAGTGGCTCAAAATGATTGGTAAGTGCAGGCTTCAAATTTACACATGCACCGTGTTCCTACTTTTAAATATGAGTATGCAGCAACTTCCTAGGTGAGGACCCTGTACGCCCGCCAGCACCGAGCTGTTGCCCCTTGCTCCCAGGTTGCAGGACGTAGGCTTTTAATTCTACACATTATGTTCCGGGGGTTTGGGGGCAATAAATGGATATTACTTCACTGTTTGTAAAAAAAAAATATCAAAAACAAAAACTTTATACAATTCAGAAAGAGAAAAAATATAAGCTAATTATACTCAAGTTATCATAACAAAGAAAAATACATTTAACCTGATTTTGATCATGTTTTCTTTTCAGCATAAAACAGTATTTTGACTAAGTGAGCACTTTCTGGGTTTGACAGTCATGGCTACAGTTTTAATCTCTCATCTGTATCAATAGCCGTTCATCAGTAAAGCCGGTGCAGAATGACCAGGTTTTAGAATCTTTCAGAAATAGAAGCAAAGAAACCTAGGAAAATACTGTTTAATATCAAATACTTTCTGCAAAGTAAATTATTCTATATAGTTAATGCATTTGCCACAATTAATCCTTTTGAAAGCAAGATTGCTTCCACTAAGGAAACTTTTTTTTGTATTTTAGTACATCCTGATTTGTGCATTCTTATAATAAATAATGGACTCATTTTATTAACATTTAGGCAGCACCAACTCATTTTTCTTGTTAAGCCAAATTTTGGTTGTTTGGAACCAGGTAGAATTACTGAGCATATTTTAAACACTCATGTCGATCTTAATCTGCTGTGGCATTTTTAAAGCAATAACTCACACCAGCACAAACTTAGTGGTGGTTGCCTTTCATGGAGTTTTTCATCAGAATTCAGACCTGGCGCTGCACCACAGTCGCTCCCTGTTCTCCCCCGGCAATCGTGGTGAAAACAAAAGATGAGAGAAAGGCGTAAGAAGTACAGGAAGTGAAGCGAGAAGAGGTGAAAAGGAAAAGGAAAAAAAAAAGAGGAAAAGGGACAAACAGAGGGATGGCGGGCGAGTCCTGGGTGAGGGAGGTAGCAGCAAACCAGGCAGATCAGGTCTGGGGCCAGAGGCAGTTTCCAGGAGACGTCACCTGCGCTGAGAGGCTGAGGTGGGACAGTCTCCCGACCAACATGGGACCTTACTCTAAAAAAGAAAAAGAAAAAAAAAAATAAGCACCCAGTTCTGAAACACATGTTATTTTATTTTAGCACTTTTTTTCAGTTTTAAGTGTTTTTCTTTTTAAAGATGCATATATAGTGAAGATGTGTTCAGGCATCAAACGTGACAAAACTATTATTTCAATCTCCTATTTTGTTGATTAAAACAAGTGAGAACTTCAAGTGAGTTGTAGTGATTAGTGGAGTTGGCTTGATGAGCTACTACATAGTTCCACAGTCATCGTGACACTGGGCTTAGATTGCTTCCTCATTAAGTCAATATACAAATTTGTGAAAATCAATGTGCTTAGAATGTTCAGCAAAAATAAACATAGAGGGCATGAATCAGGGAACAGGAGCCTCACGAATATGTAATGAAAATTTCAAACAGGTTTTCTTTTCTAATGCAAAATATTAGGTCCAAAAATACATAAGAAAACAGGTCTGTCCAATGGATTCTCTAGTATGTCTTTGGTTTTTGTTTGTTTTGCTTTAAGGAAAAGTATTTTTATTGTGTGCTTTTGTGTTATTTGAGGTATAAGGATGCTACCTCCACAAATTTACTGTAAGCACGTTAACTGTTCTCATATGATCGAGGAATGTCAAAATACTCTCTAATAAGTTCAAAAAGTAAGAAACAAAAAAGGAAAGTAAGACGTTTGAAATGTTTACTGATGCAAATACGTTTGAGAACATAAACGAACATAAAGCTTATATTATCAACCTAATCTTTCGGTATCAAAGGAAAAACAATGTAAAAACTATATCACTGATTGTAACTTCCCAGTTGTTTGAATTGTGTGAAATGTAGATTCATTATTGGTAAAATCTCCTACGCACTCTCCAAAATCAAGATTTCTCTGTTGCCTCTCAGGCAAAATATATGAAAGTTTCCTTATTTGTAACAAGCTCTAAACCAAAAAATAAAATAAAATAAAATAAAATACTGTCAGGTGGTATCTTGGTTACTTTCTCATGCCTGAGACAGAACACCCGACAGCCACAACGTTAGAGTGGAAAGGTTTGTTTTACCTCACAATTTCAGAAGGTTACAGCCCATTGGTAGGCAGGCCAGTGGCTGTAGATTGCGGAAGTACATGGCAGACAGGGCTGGGGGTGTCTCTGGGGTCGGAGCTGCTGCAGAAGACAGGGTCACGTGAGACTGAGCTTAGATACTCACTTCATGGCGGAACACAGCCAAGTCTAGGAGGAACACGGAACCAGGCCGCGCCCCTCCCACGTCACTCCCCAAGCACGTGCCCCTTCCAACCAGGCCCCGCTCCCAACAGTACGCAGTATCCACAGGCCACCAAGGCTTCCAGATCCGACCGCAATGAGCGATGGAAGCAGGAGACCCAAGACGTGGAGTTTAGCGGTAAAGCAAGTAATCCCTAGTGATCGGTTTGTTAAACTTAGAATTTTTCACACTCCCGAGTACCTGCGCAAAGTTTAAATTTATATTTAAATATTTATATATTAATATTAATATTTATATATTATATATATATAATTTAGCCATGTGGGTGTGGGTGGGTGGGTGTAGTGTAGAGATTAAAGTTCCAAGGCTTAAAGAAGGCAAGATGACAAGAAACAACTAAAGCAGGAATGAAAGAAGAAAGTAAAGGAACCAGTTGTGAAGGAAAAAGGAAAAAAATGGAGAAAGAATGAGACTGAACAAAGGTTAGCATCTTTGAAATACTGAATTTGTTATTCACTTTCAGTGTCTCTAACCACAATTTGATATTATAAATACATTGTCCATTGCATGTTAATGAAAGAAAAACAAAGAAACAAAAGCCAAACGGCATGTTTCGAAGAAAACAGGAGGAAAGATTTGGAATGCTTTTCCACAAAGACAGAAACATGTAAAACATCAGATCTATTTGCCTGGATGTGACCATTGCACACCTGTGGCATCCCAGGCTTCCTCCGTAGTTTCTCACACCAGTCCTCCAGCCAAGTTTCTCACTGCGATCACCAAGTCAGCCCTTCAGTGTCACCGATTTATTCTTTTTATTATATTTTACTTCAAAGCTCTTATTCATAAAGGAAGCTTATATTTTAGATAGAAAACATTCTGTGGGATAATTTTTTGATCTAATTCAAAGAAAAAAAATTCTACTCAGACAGGTAGAAATGTGGTGTTGAATGTTGAATCAAAATAGGTGATTAATATATCAAGTCCCAGAAATAAGCGGTCTATTTTATATTACACAGTTAATCTTTTATATTTATCTTCATATATAAATATTAAAACCAATTATTTGTCCATATTTAGTAAGAATGCCATTTCTTCTAAGGAATGTTACTTGTCTAGTCAATGTAACATCCAACTATTGCACAACGTGGTATTTCCGGCAGTAGACAAAAATCTCTGATAAATCAATAAATGCAAACCACAAACAGAGTAAAAATCAAAATATTTTGGTTGTTTCTGTTTAGAGCTGAACACAGCCAGCCTTCTCTGGAGCCTGCCATCCAAGTAAAGCCTTCTGCAAAACTGTCGAATCCTCTCTTGGGACTAGCGGAGCGACGGGACTGTTGGAATCACTGCAGGACACGCAACTCAGCCCAATTCATCCCAGCTTCAAAAATGCCATTGATCTGGTGCACGAATGGGGTCTTGGTTCCTCTGAGCGCCTCCATGATCAAGAGCTCCGTGCTCAGTGAAGCCTTCCTCCTCCTACCCACAAAGCCTTGCTCTGATGGCCCTGCCACTTACCAGTGCCGCTTTTGTCCCTGGAGTTTCTGCTCTCCTCCACTTTTGCTACTTCAATTCCTTCTTTGCATTTTCTTTATTTTTTTTTTTTTTTCTTGAGACGTTTTGGATTTTTAGCATTGCCTCTTCACGGAGCATTGAAACGATCTTCCCTACTTGCTCTGGCACCTCTAGCTGAAGACTTAGATCCAATGCCGATAATGAGAAAGGAAGTGGGGGTCACAAGGCACAGGAGAGGCTCTAGCATCTGGAGTCAGGCTGGTAAGCATTAGCTCAGAGGGGACTGCAGGGGCATTGTGCGCTGGAGGCTTGCTCTTTACTATCGTGCACCTTCTCTTCGTCCTACAAAGCTTCTTTGAGCTCAAAGCCCAAGACTCTGGCTCCATCCGAAGGAAGAATCCACTAGGGTGACCCCCTCCCCTGTCACTTCTGCCCCTTGGGAAGTTAGCTACCCTGAGCGACTTACATATGGGGTGGCCTTTACGGAAAGCCAGCCAGTGGATTACGACGATTTGAATATGAGGGACTGAAAATAGCTTAGTATGATCAACCACCTGCATAACTTTGACACAGATAATTAAAATGTTCAAACTGGGTGCAGTGGAACATGCCTGTACTCCCAACTATCCTGAAGCAAGTAGTTTGCATGTTTGAGGTCAACCTCGAAGAATGAGCAAGACTGTGTCTCAAAATTTAAAAAAAAAAAAAAGGGCTGGACATGTAATTTGGTGGCACAGAGAATTCGGGTTAGATTCTGGCCTAAGGAAACAGAGAGGGGTCACCTCTTGCCCTCCCCTCTCCACGCTCATCTCTACCGCTTTCTCCCCGAGCATCCTGGGAGATTCACACACTTCTCCATCTTCCTCTTGACGAGAATGTCATTCACCTACAGGTGCAGCATGAAGGATTTCTATGCCTTTCATATGCACCTCTATTAGTCTCTGCCTCATTCTTTAGCCCTTACTTGTCCGCATTTTTGCCTCCGCCACATGATTGTAAACTCTTAAAACACAGAAGAGATTTCTCTCCCTGGCAGAATTAATTATTAAAACACTGCTAAATGAATGAACAAATGAATAATGTTTAGGTGAATGGATAAGGTTAGAAATTCAGTTTAGGAAAAATAAATGTCTGTTAAGGTTACTGTATCATTACCGACTGCACGCTAGAGATAGACACCTTAAAGCACTGGCCAAGCGTGCCCTGGGCCCTGGGTTTGAATGCCCAGGGCCACATAAATGTTAGCCTGGAGTGGCAGAGCACATCCGTAATCTCAGCACTAGTCAGGCTGAGGCAGGAGCCTACTCTGAGTTTGAAGTCAGCCAGGACTTTATAGTGAGCCCAGGACTAGCCTGGACTACAAAGTGAGAACTTGCATCAGCAAAACAAAGCAAACAACTGCATGCTACAAATTTTGTTACAAAATTAGTACAATTTGCTCTGACAAAAGGCTGATTATTAGTTGACATTCATACTTAAATCGATTTATAACTGAGTCCAAAACTGATATTTTTAATTGATATTTTAAACAAAAACTAAGCATCTTTCCAGCATTTTCTTTCTATAATTATTCACTTACTATCCAATACATCTTCTTGGTAAGATCGTATTATTTCTCCCAAGATAAGGTGACAAGGACTCCAGGTGTATTATTGCGTTTGTAGAGAGCGACCCGACGGCAGTGGGAAGGAAGTACAGCCTCCAACAGGTGACTAAACTTGCTCATCTTTAAATGGGACTTTTCTACCGGTCCGCTGCGCATGCGTAATGTAGCGAAGTGTTGTGTGAGAAAAAGGAGAAGGCCGTACCAAACACCCAAACAAACAAGGAGTTCTTTTTGTTTAACTATTAAATAATATTGGATCTACTCTTTATCGAAAACACTCTTGTATATAGAAATATGAGGAAATTTGGAGTCACGTCTTCGGAGTCTGAATCCTGGGCTGCCTTGCTATAATTGGATGAAGTTGCATAATTTCTAATGTCAATTTTACTACCTCTAAAATGCACGTAGCAGAGTGTCCATTTGAAAATCTACGTAAGATTCAAAGATGATTGGGTATGTAAAAGCCAAGTATAAAATATTAACAAAACACGATGCAAATGTTACCTATTATTCAATAATTCATGACCAAATTATCCAGAATTTAGTAGCTGTTATTCATACAGGGAATGACCAAATATATGGTGAATGTTTAAATACAATTCATTGTAATTAACAACCTATTGCCGGTTACTTCCTTCATAGTATACTCCCTCCGTGTATTCCGCCATTCTCGCCACTTTCTGAAGCACTTCCGGAAGTCCTCTTTCTTGAAGGCCTTTGACAGTTGAGATTCCGTATAGAGAGAGTGCCGATGCTACATGTCACCCAGCGGAAGGACCGGCCGATAAAAACATGGCGCATGCACTCATCCTGTGCTCCCCAGGTCTTCTAGCACCGGCAGACGTCTTGCTCTTCTTTCAAAGTTAAAATGACAAGTGTCCTGCACCAGATCCAAACTTTCAGGCACCTGCAGTGGCACAAGCGAAGAACCTCCACAGAGGATTCCCAGGACAGCTTCAGGAGGGGCAAGATGGAGGCACTAGAGAACTGAAAGCAAGTAGAAACACGCAGACGCAAAACAATTTACATTGTCTTTTATTTTGATAAATATTTAAAATTTAGTTATTTATCTTCTTTGGATTATCAACTGTACATCACCGATTTTTATTCCTGGAGGTTTTTTTTTTTTTTTTTTTGTACTATGACAGTTTTTATTGTCATCCTCCACCATTTGCAGTCCTCTGTGGAGGAGCCTACATCTCCGCTGTCACTTTCCTGGTCCCCACCGTGCCCCTCTGACTGCAGGTTTGCGTGTACCGCTTGTTTTGGCCCCTGAGGGTGAGACGGATGAGGCAGCGGCTGGCAGCTGTCGTGTGCTCTCGTGCCTCCCCCGCTCGCCACTCTGCCGAGAGCGGCAGGCCCACTGAGAGCTGTTCCCTCAGCCCAGATCTGGCAATACGGGAAAACAAGACGCAACCACTACCTACTTCTGCCTTTACCAAGGGCAGGAACCAACCCCCCTGGGCTCTAAGCCGCGCTGACACCATAACTCATCATCCAGACTGGGACTCCTTTGAGAAACAATGGCGCGCTGTGAATAATTACACCAAGGCCACAGACACAAGCGTGCATGGTATGTGTATGCTAAGGTCCAGACCTGCAATGGCCCCTAAGAGCCTCATGTATTGGGATGATTGGGATGTTGTGGATTACCTATGGATTCTCTGTGTTGTTAAAAGGTGAGGCCTGGTCGGAAGGAGTGAATTATAGGTGTGTGGGAGATCACAAATTACAGGCATGTGGTGAATTAGGGGCCTGTGAGACATTACTGGGTTTGTGATCTGGAGTGGGTAGATCACTGGGGCTTAACCCAGAAGAGTCAAAACATTGATGCTGGATCTGGAAGGGTCAGATCCATGGGACAGGACCTGGAAGAGCATGTGCTAGCTCTGCTGCTCCCCCTGACTTTGCTTCCTGCGTGCTACGATGTGTGCAGTTTCCTCCAGTTTGGCCACAAAGTGTACCTCCACCACTAGCAGTTACCAGTGAATGGACTGAAACCTTCCAAAACTGTGAGCCACAATAAAACTTTTCTTTCCTAAGTCATAGGTGTTGGGCATTCTGTCCCAGCAACAAAAAAGCAATTAAGACAGCTTACCTTCATTACAAAACATAGATGAAGAAATTAAAAGCAAGGTATGTAACGCTCCCAGTCTTGCCTACTGTCCTCTATCCATTGCCATAAAAGCCACATCTTAATAATAATTTCATAATTAAAATGTCATAAATAGTAATCAGCTAATTTTGACTCCATGAATTTTTTCTGTCATACATATTTATATGAGTATACTGCAGTGGTGATTTTCATTTCTTGTCTAATCTCCTCCAGAATGACCAGTTTTAGCTCTTTGCTCCCGTTCCCATGAACATGTCACTAATTCAGCTTCAAAGAGTCTCCTGTCTAAATCTCATCTTGATTGATTCATGTGCATCAGAAATTTATCAATTTCATTTTCTTGAAAAGTTCTTGAGCACGTCCCAGAGGCTTCTGACTCTCTCTCGATGGAACGGCACGTCCACCCCAGTCGTGAGACAGACGTGTCATCCATCATCCTCCCTCCCCAGCATCTCGGGTATTCCCTTGGCTACTGTCACTCCCGAACTGGATGCTCACGTCACGCAGGCTCTTTTCTGTCCAGATTTGCTCTCTCGTTGTAGCTGGATTGTCCGGACCCGCCGGACAGTTCAACGGGGGCCTGCGAGGGGGGAGGTGAGCATGAGAAGGGACAAGAGACACAAAGGAGGGAGACAAGACAGGCTTTCTGATCAAGTCTCCACTTTATTTTTCTCAGGCAGGCTTTTTATAGGGTTCAAAAGCTCAGGGCTTTCCACAGCAGTTGTTCGTGCAAGCTCTAGTCAAGTCACAATAACCTCAAAACATTCTGTTAAGCTACAAGGCAGATAAGGAAGTACATAACATTTTGCTATTTGCACTCTTTCATGGCCAAGCTGGGTGTAAACTTGGGTTAGGCACAGACAAGGGAAGGAGGGGGCTCGGTTTT
>PVKB01007942.1:0-24204 GCA_004027205.1 Ctenodactylus gundi
GGGCGGAGTCCCGCGCGCCACCCCGGGTTTCCCTCGACTGGGTGCGTGTCTCATCCCGACGTGTTTCCCATGTGAGCTGGAGATTAGGGGAGGCCGGCTTGTCACGTGAGCTGATGTCAAGGTTTGAGTTTGGCAGTTATTATACATGCCAGTCCTAATTCTAGCTTTCCGTGGAATCTGGCATTTTTCTCTGTGTGTGTGATCGTGTGCTAGTTTTTTCTTTTTTTTTTTTTTGAGACAGGGTCTCTCTCTCTAGACCAGGCTGGTCCTGAATTCACTGGTGTTGCCCAGGCTGGCTGGACTCAGGACAGTCCCCTGCCTCAGCCTCCCAAGGCTGGGACTGCTGGCGGGCTGCCACCAGGCCCCACTTCATGTGGTGCGGGGGAATCAGAGTGTTGCAGTTGAACTGCTGTGCCATCCCTTCGTCCCGACGTGCGCTTGTTTGATTCTAGAGAAAGTATAGTTACTTGAAATTTAAAATGCCAAAAAAATCAAAATTATGAAAACAAATTGTAACTTTTAAAAATAATTTAGGTAGGCTGGAAGAATGGCGGAGTGATTAGTAGCAAGTGCGAGGCCCTGTGTTCGATTCCCCAGCACCACATAAACTGGGCACAGTGGCGCACGCCTCTAATCCCAGCACTCAGGAGGCTGAGGCAGGAGGACTGCCGTGAGTCCAAGGCCAGCCTGGGCTACAGAGCGAGACCCTGCCTCAAAAAAAAAAAAAATAGGCAAGCGCAGTAGAAGATTTGAGATTGTGGTATTTACATGTATATTTTTAATATTTTAAAAATGATCAGCATTTTACAATTTTTTAAACTTTACATATTCATCTGTTTCCCATTTCTGTGCTCACTTCGCCCCCACTCTCCACAAGTTCATCTTCTTACTGCTGCATCTCATATTTTTTATGGCTTGGTTTATAGAAAGCATATGATATTTAACCTTCTGGGTCTGATACATTTCCCTGAGCATAATGGACTCAGGGTGCATCCGTTTTCCTACAGATCTCTCAAATTTTTCTTTATGCAGAGTATAGTAATGCATTGTATATGTATACCACATCTTTATCCAGTCATTTGTACTCTGATATATTGGCTTTTTCCAAGACTTGGCTGTTTTATTTTATTTATTTTTCTTTTGAGGCAAGGTGAGGCTGGCCTTGGACTCACAGCAATCCACTTGCCTCAGCCTCCCCAGTGCTGGGATCACAGGTGTGCGCTGCCATGGCCAGCTTTATGTGGTGCTGGGGAATCGAACTCAGGGCCTTGATTTTGTTAGGCAAGCACTTTAACTGCTTTGCCATTCCTCCAGCCCCCAATACTTGGCTGTTGTGCTGCTATAAACGTGCGTATGCATGTATCACTATAGTTATGATGACTCACTCTTTGGAGAAGTTTGTCAGAAGAGGTAGTAGCTGGGTCAAATGGTATATCGATTTTTAGTTCTGTGAGAATTCTTCGCACTGCTTTTCATAGTGGTTGTACCAGTTTTCAGTCCCACCAGCTATGCAGAAGGGTTCATTTTTCCTCACAGCCTCACCAGCATTGTTGTTCCTTGAGTTTTTTTTAACACCAGACATTCTTAGTGGCATCAGATGGACACTCAGTGTTGTCTTGGATTTCTGGACAGATCACCAGCCTTTGACTCCTACGAAAACACTATATCACGCAACCAGTCCTGCTCATGGGCTTCTGTTTAAATGAAAAGATGAATGCTCTGCTGCATGTTCTTGCTTATGTTTATGTGATGTGTTACACTTACTGACTTATGTACATTAAACCACCCTCCTAATTTGTTTGTGGTGTGTGGTGCTTTTCCCTTTTCTTCTGTGTGTGAGTGATGCTGAGTGTTAAATCCTCTACACTGAGTTAGACTTCAAGCCCCTCTTCATTGTTTTATGAGACAAGATCTCAGGAAGTTGCTCTTGCCCAGTCTGGGCTCCAACTTGTGATTCTCCAACCACAGCCTCTCAGTGTTCTAGGGTTACAGGCCTGGACCACAAGGACTGGCTTGAAGATTCTTTTTTCTTTCTCTTTCTTTTCTCTTCTCTCTCTCCTATTATTTATTTATTTATTTTTTTGGAGACAGGATTTCACTTAGTAGCGCAGGCTGTTCCTGAACTCATTGGTGTAGCCCAGGTGGCCTTGGACTTAGGACAATCTGTCTGCCTCGGCCCCCCAAGTGCTGGGATTACAGGCAAGCAGCACCATGCCCACCTTTGTATGGTGCTGGGGAATCGGCTCAGGGCCTTGTGATTGCAGGGCAAGCACCGTGATTGCTGAGGTGTTCCTCCAGCCCCAGATCCATTGCAGTGTTTCAAGTCGTTGCCCCCCACACACACCCGCCCACTGATGAGGGTTTGTACACCTGTCTTTCTTAAGGAAGGTGGTCTGTGGTTTTCTTGTGTCTTGTTCCTGTGTGCTGTAGATGTGCAGTACTCATTTCCAGGAATGAATGTGGCTGTGATTCTTCTGATTGAACTTTTTGAAAAATTTGCTAAGTGCCAAGTCTTGGGATTAGATTTCCTTTGAAGTTTATTGAAAATTATGCAACGAATCCATCAAGTTCCGGGTTTTTCTTGTTGTTTACTGTTTTGCAGTGCTGGAGATGGAACCACGGGCTTCATAGGATGCCACACCTTAAGTTTATTCTTTGAGTTTTGATTTTTGAGGCAGAGTCTTGCTACGTTGATAGTCACCTGGGCTTGCACTTCTGTCTCATCCTCACAGAAGGCTAGGAAACATTGCTGCTCCCCTGGACTCACTGAATGTTCATTTTTAAAAAATCTTTTGGCTTTATATTAATATGTCATATTTGTCTGGGAGTTTATGTGTTTCTTTTAGATTTCCCAGCTGTTGGAATATAAGTTCTTGCAACAGTTTCTTATAATTCTCTTGATTTCAGTGGTGGTCATTTTGATGTCACCTTTTTCATTTACAAGTGCATGTATATGTCGGTTTTTTTCTCTTTATTTTGTCATTTGAGCTAGAGGTTTATTAGTCTTTCGGAAAACCAACTTCTTGATTCACTTATTATTGTATTTTAGTTTAGTCTATTAATATTACTTCTGACGTTTAGTATTTCTTATTTTAGACTTGAATTATTTTTTGAGGCCATTTATATTTTTATTATTTATTTATTTATTTATTTATTGCTAATTTTGAGACAGAGTCTCACTCTGTAGACCAGGCTGGTCCTGCACATTCTGTGTGGCCTGGGCTGGCCTTGAACACATGGCAGTACTACTGCATCAGCTACTCAATGCTGAGATTCCAGGTGTGCACTACCATGCCTGGTTTATGTAGTTGTTGGGACTTGAACTCAGGGCCTTGTGCTTGCTAGGCAAGCATTCTAACCACTGTGATATTCTTCCATCCAACGTTTTCATTTTACATTGACATGGTATGCATATATATTTAAATTTAATGTTTCTTCCGGTTGAATTATTCCCTTTATTTGCCAGTTTTGTCTCCTAGTTTCCACTTGGAGTATAATGTGCTTGAAAATAAGGTGCCTCCTGCTTATTTTCTGACTCTCATTATAAAGAGTAGCATTTTTAATTGTTTGATTTTCAGTCTGTGTTTCTTTGTAAAATAGGTCATTCTTCTACAGGCAGTGTGTTTGTGTGTGTGTGTGTGTGTGTGTGTGTGTGTGTGTCTGTCTGTCTGTCTGTCTGTCTGTATTATTTTGGAACTCAGTGGGGCATTTGCAGTGAGCTGCCATTTCAGCACATTGTTATTTTTTATTTTAAGACAGGGTCTTGGTAGCTGAGATAAAACTTGTGATTCTCTGTGATTCTCCTGCCTCAGCCTCCTAGAGTGCTTGGATTACTGGCATGTTCTATCAGGTCAGACTTATTTTTTCAATTTCTAAATTATTCTTTTTATTACTATATACTTTGGGTACATTATAATTACATTCAGCTTGAGGATTTGGTGCATATAAAGATCACGTTTGGATCATTTTTACTTCTTCCTTCCCCTCATCTTGCGTTTTCTTTCCCTCTCAACAAAATGGTATTGTTGTTTTCTTCCATCAACCTTTTTGCTTTTTTACTTACGTAAATTTTAACCTCATATTAGAGACAAAAGTTATACTTAACCTTTTGTTTCGGATTCATTGGTCACAAGGTATAACCATTTTTCTTCAAATGAATCAATTTTTCTTTCCTTATATCAGAATAGCACTCCATTGATTTTTGTTTTGTTTTCTTGTTTGTCTCACTCTATTACAGGCTGGTCCTGAAGTCATAGAGAAGAGAGGCAGACCTTGAACACAGGGCAATCTTCTTGCCTCAGGCCCCCACATAATGGGATTACAGGCCTGGGCCACGCCACTCAGCTTATATGATGCAGGGAATTGAGCCCAGTGCCTTGTGTTTGACATTCAAGCGCTCTAACCACTGAGTTATGCCTCCAGCCCCACTTAGTTAACACATTTCTTTCACTTGAGGAGTTGAAGACTGTCAATCATGATCATCTGCAATGTCCTCCAGTGTCCCACACTGGAGCCCACGGGTATCATTTTATTTGCATAGAAATCCAGGACATGTTACATAATATAAACAGTAACCAGCTTTTTATCATACAGAAAATACAGAAAGAAAGCTTAAGCTTTCTAAATTTGGTAGAGAGGTGCTAATAGTCAATAGAATCTCATTTGATTCACTCTCCCAGTTGTTCTCGTTTCTCAAACATGTGAAAAGGTAAAAGTGTGCACAGGTACCAGGTGCATATAGCTTGTAAAAATGGCATCATGACTTCTTTGTTTTCCATTATATTATCCCTTTGATTTAAAAAGTTGGTACTATTTCATCTTTAGCAGGCATTTTTTTTTTTTTTTTTAGAATTTCAGGGGCTGGAAGACTACCACAGTGGTTACAGCACTTGCCTAGCAAGCACTGGGCCCTGAGTTCAATTCCCCAGCAGTGTATAAGCTGGGCCTGGTGGCCTACACCTGTAATTCCAGAACTTGGAAAACTGAGGCAGAAGGATTTACGCCAATCTAGGCCATGTAGTGAATAAGAACTGCCCCTGTATTATAGAGCAAGACATTGTCTCAAAAAAGGGTATAATTTCTATCTTTCTTTCTTTCTTTCTTTCTTTCTTTTCTTTTTCTTTTCTTTTTTTTTTTTTTTTCTGATACAGGGTCTTGCTCTATAGTCTGGGCTGGTCCTAAACTCAGTGGAGCCCAGGCTGACCTTGGACTCACAGCAATCCTCTTGTCCCAGACTCCTGAGTGCTGGGATTACACGCATGCACCACCATGCCTCCATTATGTGATGCTAAGGAACTGAACTCGGGTACTTAAACGTAAGCTAGCACTTTAACTGCTGAGCCATTCCTCCAACCCTCAAAAAGTAGAATTTCTGGCTTCCTTGGGAATGGAGATGTATCATAAGGTTTGATCCTCTGAAGCTTGTTGGAATAGACAGTGTGAAGGGAAGGGAAATAACTGGGCATTATGGCAGCCCTCTCTTCCCACATGGGACGGATTCTTTAGGAGTGCCTGTTTCCTTTAGTTAATTGAGCAGCAAACAGTTTATATTGATTCAAGCATAAAACTTTATTTCACACCTAGTTGAGAAGGGCTCATTTCACCCCAGGCCTGTTCTCTGTGCTGTATTATTTCATCTTTGTGGACAGTTGCATTCTGATCTTCCTTCTCAAATTCTGGGTTTTGGAAGGTAACAGTCACCCCTTCCAGTTGGTGGCATGATTTAATTTCTGAAATTCACCTGTAGTTAGTGTGCTTTACTACATCTTCAAACTCCGATGCCTGCCAGCTATTCTGGGTACTTACGTGGTGTTGAAGTGAGAATGACACTTGAACAATATCATACTTTGCAGTAGATCTTTTAAAGCTTTCTATTAATTTGAAGGACATACCGAGTGCCCAGTGCATTCCCAGGGCAGAGTGATTAACTTACGGGGCAGCACATGAAGGAAGAAGACACACCCCAATAGACGGGCAGCTCAAAATTAATAAAAAGGAAGAAAGAAAATATTAGGATGTCTTCATCTGGGAGAGTGCTAGTGATGGGAAAACAAGTTCTAAAAGCTACAGCACCGAAGTCACTGTTCTGCTCTGAAGTCTAAATCCTCGCTGTCCGATTTTGTAACCTTGCTTGCTGCCTTACTCCTTATCCCTTATCTTTAAAATGTGAAGATTCTGTGTCTCCAAGGAAAAACCAGGTCCTCTGCAGCCAGCTCTTAGACAGGCTGGGAACTCAGGGCTGTCCATTCTCAAACTCAAGCCCTAGTAAAGAACTGTGAATTGTAGCAAATGGGTCTTAGAATTTGGAGGCTCCATTCCACTGGATCCACTGGTACTAAAACCTAGCTCTCCACCTGTCTCCAAGTGACCCTTATCTCTTCCCATCCTGGTTTTGCTGTCACATTTCCTTGTGCGTTGAACAGATAGCAAGAATCATCCTGGCCCTTTGTCCACCGAGGCAGCAGGCTGCACTTGCTGGAGTGTGGCTGCCCTGGGGCAAGACGAGGTGGCGTGCCATCCAGACTTTTTGGATTCTTATTTTACTTGGGTAAGTGTTAACGCTGAGGCTGTGGCCCAGCCAATCAGACTTCATGGAGAGGTGGACCAACTCCCAGCATAATGGAAGGTCTTGGGACTTGTACCCAGCCAGGCCAACGTACTGGTAGAAAGCGTGTTTGATCATCTTCCATGCCCTCCATGTGATGTCAGTCACTTGAGGACCTCCCACGGTGGGGAAGGACTATCTAAACTCTTAGTGACTGAGTGTTACGAGTATGACTATTAAATGTAGATCCATGACTCATGAGGCATTGAGTCCAAATGGGCTCTAACCTATGTTTCTGTGGCATAATGGTGATTCACCTGTGATAGGCTGACCCAGCCCAGAGATTATTCAGGTATACTTTTGCCAAGAAAAGTCTAAGTGCCCACAAGGAACACAGCGAGGCAGGCATCTGAATGGTCTCTCTGTGGCAGGTACCCTTCCCTTAGCTGTCTTGAACTGTGCCATTCCAGGGAATGAGTCGGAAGGCTCAGGGATAACCCAGGTCATTTATGCCGGGGAGAGATGCCTCTGTCCCCACTTTTGGGGGTTACACATCTGGAGGTGATCCTTCATTGGTAACTGACCCCAGAGTGTCAAGATCTCCTGTGTCGGATTGCTTTCCTCCACCTCTTCACCCTAGCTCCTTCTGCTCCTGCCACGCCGTCCATTACTAGCCTTCCTATTGGAAAGTCCCAGTCCCTCTCTCTGCCTGTCAGATTCCAGACTGAATTTAAAGGCCCACTCTACTGGAACCTCTTTTGTAATTGACCCACAGTCTTTAAATTTGTTCACAGTTACTCCCACAACTGTTAGAAGGCATTTGTTCGTGGACTGACCGGACTCCTTATCATTTTGGACCACCTCCTTCGGGGCCCCCGTGTCCAGTCTTGTCCCTTACACCCTTATGGGTCTACTTTGTTTGGTTGGTTTGTTTGGATTACACCAGACGTACCCACCCCCAACCCCCCTCCCTTCGCTGCCAGTTCCCTTTCTTTGAAGACCATGCCTGAAAATTTTCTTAGGCCCTGCCTGAGACAGGGCTTATTGGGAAGCACATATATTTAAGGAGTTATGATGTCATTGATTTCAAGGCTACAAAGTCCTCAGTAGGTCCTTGCAATAAAACCCAGCCTCAAATTTGTCCCTGTGTTATTTCCAGATTGTATTAGTTTGGGTTTTTATGAAAAGCAGAATTTACAGAAATTACAACAAAAAGGATCTATTTGGAAAGTTCAAGTCTGAGGACAGAGATAGTCCAAGATGGCAGCCTGCGCATGTGAGAGCTGGAGGGTCTGATGGTTGCTCTCCCGTAAGGTAGAACGCCCATCGGGGACGGTAGGACAGTCAGTGAGAGTCTGCTGCAGACCGTGGTCATTTGAAGAACAGTGGTGAAGTCCAGATACTGAAGATCGGTGATGGGCAGACAGCAGACAGGCACAAATCGAGACTGGAGCGAATCTGTAGTGAAGATCTGCAGCGTGTAGCAAGCCAGCACCCATGGACAATTGCGAAGGTGAGAGCTTTCAGAGGAAAAAGCTGTAACGATCTTTCTTCTTCCTTTTATACAGTTCGAGTTCCCCGCTGGGCCTCCCACATCCAAGTCAGTGTTACCTCATTCCCTGGCCCACAATTCACTCACAATCTAATCCAGGCTAGTTTCTAATTGCCTAACCTGGGTGTGGATCCTAAACCCTAATCTAGGCTTTGTTCCTGATTGTCTCATGTTGACATAATCTCCCCAGTGGTGACACAGATGATGGGGAACAGTCATTCCAAACAAACACGCGGTATTTGCGTTATATTATTATGAGCTTTAGGAGAGGCTACACAGAGTGAAAGATCCACGTGAGCCTCAGGCAGGCTCTGACCCCGGACGGAGGAGAGTGGCTTGCTTTCTGTGTGGACCGGCCAACAGAGGGTGCTCTGCACCTTCCTGCAGCTCGAAGTTCATCCAGGACCCCAGTCACCCAGACCAGTTTCCACACGTAAGTGGCTGGCTGGAGGTAACACCTTACTGTGATGGGTCTAACTGCATCAACTTGGAAGGATATTTCATGTAGTGTTTTTGTGGCTAGACAAATAAAGCCTCCAAACAGGCACAGAACTCTTAACTCCGTTAAACCAGTCGTCCTAGAGATTCAAATAGGGACATCTCACTCCCCCCCCACCCCCCACTGTATATTCCAGTGGCCTCGTCCCCACCTACACATGCTCAGAGGTCCTATTAGTTACTGTTTCGTTGCTGTGACTAACCACCTGACATCTACAATTTAAGAAGAAAAGATCTTATTTTAGCTCACAGTTTCAGAAGGTCACAGTCGATTCACGAGTGGGTGTCTGGAGAATGATGGAGGCACACGGCAGGGCTGGAGCAGGGGCAGGGCCGGAGCCAGAGCTCCGGCAGCAGAGATCCTCACAACATTGGGGGGCAGAGACTGGGAGGAAGGGTGGAGCCAGCATAATCTCTTCCAGGTTAAGCCCTAAGTAACTGCCCTTCTCCAGTCAGGCCCACCTCCCACCCCACACAGTATCTATAGGAACATGCGGCTTTTGGGGGACACTCCAGGTCCAAACCATCGCATTCTGCCTCTGGCCACCAAAGACTCTGGGCCACCTCCTTACACAAAATGTACTCGTCCCTTTTCAAGAGTTACAAAAGTCCCAGTAGTTCCAGCACTGTTAAAAAGTCCAAGTCGAGGGCTGGAGCCATGGCTGAGTATCCAGATTGGATTCCCCAGCATCACATAAGCTGGGTGTGGTGGCACACACCTGTAAACCCAGCACTTAGGAGGCTGAGCTGGGAGGATTGCCTTGAGTCTCAGGCCAGCCTGGGCTACAGGGCCAGACCTTGTCTCAGAAACTCCCGAGTCCCAAGTCTCCTCTGAGATGCAAGGCAAACTCAGCTGTGAGCTCCTGTCAAAATGAAAGAGTGAAGCACTTTCAACGTAAAATGACAGGGCAAACGTCTCCATTCCAAAAGAGAGGAATAGGAGGATTAAAGGCAGTAAAACTGAAATCAGTTCCTAAACTCAGCAAGCCGTAGTCCCAGTCCCAACACCTGGGGTAAACTGCCGCAGGGTAAGAACTAAGGGCTTGCGTGGCCTGCCCCACAGCATCGCTGCGTCTTCTCTCCTTTGGTAGAGCACCAGCACGGTTGACCATTACCTCTGCAAACCTTTTAAATGAGAAACAAGCACTCTATCTTACTTAGAGAAACCCCTGGCCTCTACTGATTTCATGGAGTCTGATTCCTGGACCTAGCAGCCAACCTGGGGTGACTGCTAGCTGGCCTCTGCTTACATCGTTTAATGGAGAGAGACGGCGCATTCTGTCTGATACTCAGAGAATAGCTTCAGAGCCATACCCCAAGCAGCCAAAAAACCCGAGCCGTGTGCTAAGAGGCTGGTAGTGATACTGACCTGGGTCGGGCTTCCACTACTGCAGATGGAAAGTACAGCCCTGCGGGACTGTTGGGGTCTTCAGGGCCCAGAGCCTCAGCATCGCTGACTTTGGCAGAGTTCTTCCTGCACACGAAGAAATGTTACTGTTTGTAGGTTAAGCCAGGTGTTTTGCTTAAACATAGGAACTGCCGGTATAGTTAAAAGAGACTGAAAAACAACTGGAGTATTCCATCCTCTACTGTTTCCTCTACTTCCTCTACTCATTTCCTCCCCCTGGGCGACACCCCTCCCCCCCCCAACACACACACACCCCGCTGGTTGAGGCCTTGCTGATCGGCCCAAGATAGTTTCCTCAGTCTATTTAAGCCCTTGTACTTCCCTAAGTAAACGTGAGACAGCGTTTCCCTGAAACGACTCCCAGAGTGTGTTACTCTGTCGTCTGATCCCTCCTCGGCTGTTCCGGGGGTCCCCGCGAGACGGAGACCCCTACATGGGACCTTGCCTGGGACTTAAAGCTAGAGCTCAGAAACCAGTGAATGTGTGTAAAGCCACGACAGTGCTACAGAAGGAAGACATGATGACTTCGGATGTCGGGGCTTCGTGAGGTATTCCAGATTTGTACCCCTTTTGAGACCTCATGGCACTTAAAAATCGGTGCACAACAGTGCAGTCCTTGTGGCTTAATCTTATACAGATATTAGAAGACTAAGCTCCAGAATGGCTTGTAGAGATAAAAATTACACAGTTAGTAGAGGATATTAAGAATTTACGTCAGTGGACTCTGCCCAAAGAGAGGCAGATAAGCTCCACGTTCATGGCGGCCATGAAAGGACAAAATGACCTGTGCACATCGTCTCCTGTGGAAGGACCGGTGTGTGTATATCAAAGATACAGGCCACAGGAAGAATGAATGTTTGGATTGTCAAATGCCACCTCACCCCCAACCCTGGCTGAGAGAAAGCCAGTCGGAGCTAGGAGGCTGATACCAAGCAGAGTTAACACAGGGAGACCTTGTCAGCCTGGCCAGGCCGAACTCAGGCCAGGGAGGACTGGACGCCCTGCACCTGGATCCCTGGAAGGCCATTTGAGCTGGGGGGTGGTGCTGACCAATGATATGGTGGACACAAGCTAAGCATTCTGTGATGATACAGCCGGTTGCTCTGTGTTTGCAGGAAAAGAAACAATAGTAGGCGCCACTGGCTTCCAAACTACAGGGCTTTTCTGTAGGTGGACCTGCCGACTACGGGGAAATTTAGTAAACACATGTGCCTACCGGAATGTCCAGTTCCTCTATTGGGAAGAGATCTCCTGGATTTCAGCCAAATTTCTTTTTAAAATTTGCACTTTTTATCTGAACCAGCTTTTTCTTTGTGTCTTTGTGCTTGATAAGCGTTGTATCTATTAGGACCATGATTTACTAAGTTCCTCTTTAAGCCTGATGATCATTGCTTGCATTTCATTAAGAATATGCTGTTTATTTTGGCTGTTTACAGCACCCAACTTACCTACTTTCTTTTTGACTTCCTTCCCCCTGATTTCCACTGTTTCAGGTCTTGTGAAATTGATTTCTGGTGTTTCAGGCATTTTTGTGTTTCCTGTGGTCCGGTCTTTTCATGATTCTGTTGTTGAGGGACTTCACTTACAAGTCCTAAGAAATGGGTTTCTTCAAGTGGATATGAGGGGGTATAGACTAAAGTCCTTTGAGTGGGAGTACAGAGTGATGGAAGACATTCCAGTCCCATAAACTCTGAGGTGTCTCAATCACAGCCAATCCCCTCAGCAAAGCTCTTCTGCCAGTTCTGGCTTACCTAACTTCTGGTCATGCGTGTTCATTAATGAAAAGAGTTTAAAGGTGTATTGATTCACTAAAACTTCATGTAAATTTTACCTTTTCTTCAAAGATGAAGTGGTGTTCTGCCTGGAAAACTTGAAAATGATTTATTTAGTCTTAGAGCAGGTGCCATGGAAGTGTGAGGCGCTGGGTTCCCAGATCCGAAGGGCACCTGGGAATGGTGATGCATGCATGTAATCCTAGTTCTCTGGAGGTTGAAACAGGATGATGGCCTGTAGTTCTAGGCCAGCCTGACATTCACTGTTGCCTCTGTGAGTCCCATTGGTCTGATTTCTTCAGGTGAATTACAATATGTAAGACAAAAATGTAGTTGTAATTTTCCTGTGCATGACTGCTGAATTTTATGTGTAAATAAGCTTGGTATCGGGAACACCTGGGCTGGAAGAATGACAGAGTGGTTAAAGCACATGCTTTCTAAGTACAGCGCCCTGGGCTCAATTCGCCAGAACCACGTTAAGCTGAGCACAGTGGCTCTTGCGTGTAATCCCAGGACGTGGGGGTCTGAGGCAGGAGGATTACCAAGTAGCAGGCTACCCTGAACTCTATAGTAATTTCAGGACCAGCCTGAACTACAGAGCGAGACCGTGTTTCAAAAAGAAAAAAAAAGTGTCTGGAAAAGTAATGATATAGCAAATATTTTAAGACCATATAGGTGTCAGTAAATGTTCTCATTGATGACAATGTCCCCATTCTTCTTTGCCCATCTTTGAAATGTTTTAGTTCTCAGTGGACTTTGATGATGTAGCTGTGAAGTTCACCTGTGAGGAGTGGGAGCTTCTGCACCGTTCACAGAAAAGTCTGTACAAAACTGTGATGAGGGACACCTTTAGGAACCTGGCCTTTGTGGGTAAGGAGGACATCATTTTTTCATTTAGTGTTGAGAGAGTGCTTGTTCATTTCTCATGTTTTGTCTTTTATGATAGGAAACATACTTTGGGGTTAGACCAACCAGAATCAAAGAAAATAATGCATGTAGAATCATTTAATTTCTTGTTGTTGCTAAATTATGATTTTGTGAGTGTGAATTTTAGGCAAAAGATTGAAAGTCAAGAGTATTGAAGATGAGGACAAAATACAGAAGAGAAACTCAAGGTAGGTGACACATGGGTCTGCAGTGGATGTCAGAAGAATTTTTGCATGTGATAACATTTCAGAAATCTACAAGAGGGCTTGGGTGGTGAGTGGAGTTGGCAGAGCTCAGTGGTTAAAGTGGCTGCCTCGCAAGTGCAAAACCCTGGGTCTCGTGTCCTAGCCCCATGTAAGCTGGGTGTGGTGGTGCAGCCTGCAACCCCAGCGCTCAAGGGGTTTAGGCAGGACAGTAGCCAAAAGTTTGAGTCCTTCCTGGGCTACGTAGTTTGAAACAGTCTGGACTATAGAATGTGATCCTATCTCAAAAACAAAGAAAAAGGAAAGAAAAAACATAGGCAAGCGGTACAGGTAATTTAGGGCTACTCTTGTAAAGCAGTGTCCGTGAACAATATTTAGACAAAATGTCACAGATCTCCTAGGTCCAAAAGTAGAGTTCATTATAATGCATTAAGAAAACCACAGATAAATGTCGATTTTGTTTTTTCCAGTACTGAAATTTGATCCCACTACCTTTTATACACCCTAATTTTTAAAAAGATTTTGCTATCTGTTGCAGCCTGGACTCCACTTCTATACATAAGTGTATAGCTTATGCTCACCTGAAACTGAAGTTCTGTCTACATGCACTCGTGGTTTCTTGAGTTTTACTTATCTTTTACCATGTACAACTATTTCAATTTTTTTTTTTTTAATTTTTGAGATTTGGTCTCCCTCAGTTGTCCATGTTTGCCCTGAAGTTGACAACATTTTTACCCAAGCTCCTAAATAGTTGGCTATATAGAGAAAGCCACTATGCCTGCTAAAGTTTCAGTTTTGACTATTAAAGTTTCAGTTTTGACATAAGAGATGCTTAAGAACTTTTCTGGAACATTACTTTCATTTCTTTCTGAATGACTCCTTCACTTAAGAGTTATACACTTTCTTTTATTTATTTATTTTTTCTGAGACAGGGTCTCACTCTGTAGTCCAGGCTGTTCCAGAGTTTACTATGTAGCGCATACTAGCTTTGGATTCGCAGCGGTCCTCTGCCTCATCCTCCCATGTGCTGAGACAAGAGGCGTGTGCCGCCACACTTTGCTTATGTGGTGTTGCAGAATCAAACTCATGGCCTTGCACTTGGAAGGCAAATACTTTACTGCTGTGCCATTCCCCTAGCCTCAGTATTCTTTCCTTGAAAGTGACTGAAAAGACGTTGCAGTGTCTATTCATGGTATGTCAGTATTCTTTGAAATATACTAAAAAAATGTGCTCTTCGTTCTCAACAGAAGTCCTGTAGTGGAGAAACACTGTGAAAGAGCAAAAGATAACTTCTGTGGAAAAAGCATCATCCAAATTCCTGGTCACAGTTGCAGCAAGGACATTCGTGTGACATCTCGTAAAAGCAGCTCATGTGGAAAAGTTCTTATGCATCCAGCATTCATTAACAGTCACAGTAGTTTCCAGACTAGCTGTGAACCACAGGAGAGTTGGGCATATGTAGAGAAATTATGCACTTGTAATAACGATGATAAAATGTTCGGCATTTACCAATGCCATGAAAAGTATGAAAAAAGTCAAGTTGAAAAGAAACACTATGAACATAAACATGGTGGTGGTGATATTAAATTTGTTAGTTTTATGAAAAGTTATGAAGAAACTCATACTTTAGAAAATTCGTATGAATGTAAAGAGAGTGGTAAGGCCTATGCTTATTCCAATGGTGTTCAGGTGCATGAAAGAACTCACGGTGAACAGAAACCGCATGAATTGAAACAATGTGGTAAGGCCTTTGGTTCTGTTGATGCCCTCCAATGTCATGAAAGAACTCATACTGTACAGAAACCGTATCCATGTAAACAATATGGTAATGCTTTGAGTTCTTCTAGTTACCTCCAAGGACATGAAAGGATACACTCTGTACAGAAACCCTATGAATGTAAACAATGTGGTAAGGTTTTCAGTTTCTCTAGTCAGTTCCAAAGGCATAAAAGAAGTCATACTGAACGGAAGTGCTATGAGTGTAAACAATGTGGTAAGGGCTTTGCTTCTTCCAATAGCCTCCGAGTACATGAAAGGATACATTCTGGAGAGAAACCCTACGTGTGTAAAGAATGTGGTAAGGCTTTTTCTTATTTTTATGTATTCCAAATACATAAAAGATCTCACAGTGGACAGAAACCCTATGAGTGTAAACAATGTGGTAAGGCCTTCGTTACTTCCAGTCACCTACAAAGGCATGAAAGAATTCACACTGGTCAGAAACCCTATGTGTGTAAACAGTGCGGTAAAGCCTTTACCTATTTTTATGTACTCCAGATACATAAAAGAACTCACAGTGGACAGAAACCCTATCAGTGTAAACGATGTGATAAGGCCTTCACTAGTTCAAGTAACCTCCAGAGTCATGAAAGAACTCACACTGGACAGAAACCCTTTAAATGTAAACAGTGTGGTAAAGCCTTCACTTCTTCCAGTTATGTCCAAGTACATGAACGGATCCACTCTGGACAGAAACCCTATGAATGTAAACAGTGTGGTAAGGCCCTGACTTCTTCCAGTTACCTCAGATTACATGAAAGGATCCACTTTGGAGAGAAACCTTATGAATGTAAAGAATGTGGTGAGACTTTCACTTACTCCTCTCAACTCCAACGGCATAAAAGTACTCACAGTGGACAGAAAGCCTATGAATGTAAGCAGTGTGGTAAGGCCTTTATTTGTTCTAGTTACCTCCACATACATGAAAGAATACACTCTGGACAGAAACACTTTGAATGTAAACAATGTGGGAAGGCCTTGTCCTCTTCTAGTTACCTCAGAGTACATGAAAGGATACACTCTGGAGAGAAACTTTATGAATGTAAACAGTGCGGTGAGACTTTCTCTTATTCTTGTCAACTCCAAAGACATAAAAGAACACATAGTGGATAGAAACTATGAATGTAAACAATGTGGTAAGACCTTCAGTGCTTCCAGTGACCCCAGTGGCATGAAAGAAGTCACATTGGTCAGAAACCCTATGAAAGTAAACAGTGTGGTATATGGCCTTTCCTTCTCCCAGGTACCTACATGTACATGAAAAGATACACTCGAGAGAAACTTCATAAATGTAAACAATGTGGTAACACTTTTCACTTATTCTTCTCAACTCCACAAACATAAAGAACTCACATTGGATAGAAGTCTATGAATCTAAAAAATTTGAGAAGGCCTTTGTTACGTACAGACATCTCCAACTGCAGGAAAGAACACACATATAGAGAAAGCCTATTAAGACAGATTCCATTAGGCAGGCTTAGGGCAGTTAGACTCTGCAAGTCGAAATGTTTCTTTAAGATGAGCCAGTGCCTTGAAAAACAGAAGAACCGCACAAACAGCAAGTGCAGCATAAATCTTCCCCAAATAAGGTCGTAAATCACATTGTTCAGGAAACCAAGGCTCTGAGCCAGAACGTAGGCACAGCACCAGCCCCAAACTAATTCAGTTAAATGTCATTCCCTAACTCCAATAAATAAAAACCACTGAAGTTTAGCTTCCTTCCTAATAGCCGCTGGGCATATTAGAGCAGCCCCTCATGACCACAGCAGTACCGTGCCCTGCATTGCCCCTTCTCTTTGGGAGAGTTCACCTCTTTATGGTAGTAAATCTTGCCCTTTTCACCACTTTTTTCTTTGTTCACTGTGTTCATTCTTCAACATCACTATAATATGAACCCTAATAACAGATCCTGATCTCCCTGTTAACACTATAAACAAACAGTGTGGTAAGGCCTTCATCCAGCAATCTCTGCACTCATGAATATGCATTGGACAAAAACCTTATGGATGTAAATAATGTGATACGGGGGCTGGGGGGATGGTTGAGAAATTGAAGCTCAGTGTGTAAAGTGCTTGCTTAGCAAGCTCCAGCTACCTGAGTTCGAGTCCTGAGCACCACATAAGCTGGGTGTGGCAGTGCACACCTGTAATCCCAGTCCTCGGGAGGCTGAGGTGGGAGGCTTGCCCTGAGTCCAAGGCCAGCCTGGGCTCCATAGTGTGCTCAGGACCAGCCTGGGCTCTAGGGTGCGACTGTCTCAAAAATACTATGTGGTATGGCGTTGAGTAGGTCCAGTTATTTCTGAGTTCATGAACTCATACTGAACAGAAGCTATGAACATGGTCATTGTGGTAAGGCCTTGGTTTCTCCTAGTTTTGAGTGCATTAAAAGGATGCACTCTCTGCATATAAATAGTTGACAAACTCCTTCAATAGTCACTTTTGAAAGCATGATGGAGCTACCACTGGGAAGAAACCCTATGTATGTGAACAATGTGTTAAGGCCTGTATTTTCACTGTCCTCCATCAAAATATTCACAGTGGACAGAAAACCTGTGGATCTGAACAATGCGGTAGGCGCAGTGCCCGGTGCAGTCCTATGCTGCACGTGAGATCTCACCAACAGGAAAAGCCTTGTGGGTGTAGATTATACAAAATCTCCATGAGTTCTTTTTTAAGAGATGGTCTAATTTTGAAGCCTAGCCTGCTCGTGAACTCTGTATCTCAAACTGCCATCTAACACCTGGCAGTTCTCTTTCCTCGGCGTCCCAAGGGCATGTGTAGGAGTTGTATGAAACAGTGACAAAATTATTATGTGATGCTGAGGAATTGAAGCCAGAGCTCTGTGCTTGTGGTCCGGTGTTCTAGTGGCTGAGACACGTACCGTCAGTCTTTACTTTTCCTGTTGGTGGTTCTCAGTCTTGTAAAAATACATCAGGTGAAAACAAGCGACGTACTGAAGACACAGAATCCAGTTAAGAGTCCAGTACACGGTCCGTATCACTGCATAAAACTCCCTAGTTACGAAAAATGCTGCAAGGCCTTAAGATACTCAGTGGGTGTTGGGGCGCGAGAAAGTGTTGCTAGGAGTGAAGACATTGTGTATATAAGCAATGTGGTAAATTTAAATACTTTTACCCCATCCTATAAAATGACTCCTAATGGGAGTAAACTCAGTGAATCATCAGGTATGTGGAGAAATTGTGTTTTCTTAGGAGAGCACCTAAGAATCTGAGGCAGACACACTGAGGATGCAAATAGTGTTGAAATTGCTTCCAGCATCTTTGTTAATTCTGAAATGATGGCCCACTTGTAAGGGCTATTTCTTTTTATTCAACTGGTACTGGGCATTAAGTTGAAGGTATCCACGTGGATCTGCAAACCCACCTTTTTATAATTTTTGCTTTCTTATTTTGAGACGTGATCTACGTTAGTCACTGAGTGAGGCTGTGTTCAAACTTGTGACCTCTTGCCTCAGCATCCTGGGTTGCTGGGACTGCAGGTAGGTACCAGTGTGCCTGTCTACGTTTACTTTAGCATAAGCAACCGTTGGCCTGCCTTCCTAAAACATAGGAGATTGCTCATTGGGTAACCTTGTACGCATGTGGAAATGGTTTGAAAGTTCCAAATTTAGATGCTGAGGTAAGAAGATTACTGTGAGTTTAATTCTATACAGGGCTGCATAGTGAGCTCAGGATCAGCCTGGACTACACAGTGAGACCTTGATTCAAAATAAGAACAACCCATGCCTCTTGGAATAGCATAATATTTCAAGGCCTTGCATAGTTACCTGAAGGTCCAGGGTTTATTTCCCTAGTGCTACATCGGCAAGGCATAGCAATTCCTGCCAGAAATCCCAGCACTTCTGAAGCAGGGGCACGCACATTGCTGAATTCTAGGCTGGCTTGAGATGCAGAGTGTGTTCATAATGAGCTGAATGATACAGTGAGGACCTCTCTCAGACCCCATAAAGTTTAGCAGTTATTTTTTTTTGCTAATGCGAAAATTGTAACTATATTGAAGTGTAATGTGCTATAGAAGTGTAAGTGCAAATCATTTCACTTAAGATGCTTGAGAAAATAGTATGAAATCTGTATTAAAATTTTTAAAAATACTTTTATCTGTGACTCATTCCCCTTTATTCATTTTTCCTGATTTCAAACTTAGTTTTAATACTTAAAAATCATTGTTCCTGCCCATCAGCAGACGAATTGATAAAATAAAGTGCACGTTCATACAGTAGAATATATTTAGTTGTAAAGAGGAACCAAGTACAGTCACATGCTACGTGCCTGAACCTTGAAAATGTGATGCTAAGTGAAAACCCAGAAACAAAAGGCCACAGTGTTGCGTGATTCCATTCATTTGAAATATTTAAAGTAGGCAGTTCCATAAAGTACATTAATGTTTTCCAGATATTCAGGGAAGGAGAAAGTCAGGACTAACTGCCAACTAGTGGGCCTTCTTTCTGAGGTAGAAGAAATGTTCTGAAAGTAGTGACTGCACAAAATAGTGAACGTTAAAATGGGTGAAGCATACAAAGTTTCTCAATTTTTTAAATTCAGAAAGTGATCTTTCCATTAAGAACAATGTGGTATTTGTGTGACCATTATTAGGAAAATTAAAGCAATATATTTTCAATAACGAAGACATTAGAATAATTGGGGAAGAAAAATTTTGATGACACAAATGAGGCACATTAAAGAATAAAACTAGTTATTAAAATACAGAGATCTTTGCAGGAACTAAAATTAAACTTTTTACAAGAAGCCAAAATTCTCATTCAACATAAACACCTCAGTATTGTAAAACTCATAGAAGTTCGTTTCCACACGTAGACCGTATCTACACCATATAGGAACTAGTTTCAGTAGGGAATTTTCTCTCCTTTGAAGGATGAACTTAAAATCTCTATGAATTTTTTACCAGCTTTTGGCTGGCATATCTCAAGTAAAAATGATATGCTCAAGGGCCCTTGCTACAAGAGACTTGGCTGAAGGTAAAAATAATTTTCTGAAAGCCCAGTGACTTTGGAATGTCTCATCGAGAGGATCGTGGTATATTCATCTTCTGACTTAAAGCAGTTTCCCATTAAATGGACAGCACCAACAGCTCTTAATTCTGAGATGCGGTTCTGAGAGAAATGCTTGATGCGTTGGCATTCCCCTCTGGGAGAACTTAAGCCTAAGGCTGTGTCCATAGCGTGGATTGACAGATCAGCAAGCACGAGAACAAGTGGAAAAAGGATACTGGGTGTCAAAATACAGAATGCTTTATGAGGTTATGTGTCATTCTTTCACACAGTCCGTGCTAGTATCTGTGCCGTTCCAGTTTTAGTGTTGGCTTCTGAAGCAAGCACTGCGTTAATTCAATTTGCAACGTGTGAGAGTAAGATGAGTAATACCTTTAATGTGAAAGGCGGAGGAGCTGGGACTGTGAGTTCTAATTCTGATTGGACAATTCAGTGAGGTCTCGTTTTACTCATTTTTTTGTGTGTGGGCCGTGGGAAGGTATATGGGTGGGTGGCAATGGGAAATGAACCCAGGGCCTTCTCACTGAGTTTCACCCCCAAACTTAAGAGTCTCACTCGACTCCAGTGTCCTGAACTCATTGTGTAGTCAAGATTGTCCTTGAAGTCACAACAATATTTGATTCCCCAGCACCACATAAACTGGGCGTGGTGGCGCATGCCTGTAATCCCACCACTCAGGAGGCTGAGACAGGAGGACTGTTTTGAGTCGAAGGCCAGCCTAGGTTACATAGTGAGTTGCGGACCAGCCTGGACTATAGAGCAAGACCCTGTCTCAAAAAATATTTCACCCTACTGTCATTTAACTATTGTTTATCTATTAAGTAGTTCCAGGCAGTGGTCAGTTACAGACTGTCAGGAAATTCAGCCAGCTGCTTTTACTATAGTCTTGATTTTCATTAACTTCTCCATCTCTGGATCCTTCCCTGCCTACAACTCACTATCTCTTGTCACACAAGCCTATCATCCCAGCACTTAGGAGGCTGAGGCAACAGGATTGCCACAAGATTGAGGCAAACAGTGGCTATATAGTGAATTCAGGACCCACCTTAAATATAGGGTGAGATTCTGTCAAAGAAGGAAAAAGCCCACATTATGAAACAAAAGAACTGCACAGATGTCTCCAGAGTGTTCCATCCAATATCAACAGAATAAATCTATTTCCCAGGAGCCTTTGGGACTTTTTCCACAGTAGACATATCTTTGGCCGCAAACATGTTTAAACAAATACAAAAGAGTTGAAATTATTCCTTGAATAATTGGAGATCATATTTGACAAAAATTAGAAACCAACAGCAAGAGAAACAACAGAAACAATACAAATATGTGAAGATTAAATGATGTGCTATTGAGCCAGCCAGGAGTAACAGATGAAACCAAGGAAGAAATCATGATCTTCTGGAAATCAAATGACAGTGAAAGAACGCCTTAGCAGTGTATGGGACCCCATGAAAGCAATTCTAAACGGGACATTTGTATCTCTGAATATGTTAGTAGTATTGGTGCCAGGCCCCAGCTCTGTTGGGCCTTTGTGCTGAATTCGTGTCTCTACTAGCTTTAAGAATACGTCACGGAAGGCAGGAGGCAGGTTGTGAAGATTACTATCGGGAGAATTCACAGGATGGGTAGGGAAGAGGTTGGGTGCCCTTGTGGCTGGCTCCCTGTCTGGAGGCTTGTATCGTTGAGCTGAGAAGGTGCTGCCCAACGGTAGGCAGCTTGGGTGCTAGGAACTCTTCCTTAACTCCTTTCACCCCATTATCTTTTATCTACTTAGTGTTTGCCTGGTAGGTAGTTCTGGGGAATGGGCAACTACAGCTGCCACAAGATACAGCCAGCTACTTTTTCTGTAATCCTGCTTTCCCGTCCTTTCTCCATTTCTGGGTGACCCTGTTCCCCTCCCTGCCTGCAACCCCATTGTCTCTTGCTGCAAATGCATATGTAAAAATCCAGAGCAATACCAAATTAAAAAAGGTAATGATACCACTCAGGGTACCAGAAAACCAAGAACCATCAAAATTCAGTGACAGTAAAAGGAAAACGATTACGAAGCTCAGAGCGGACGTTGTTGCGCTCCTTATCGCTCGTATATGTGCCAAGTTGGGCTTCTCTGTGTCGTACTGGGACTTGTCAGCTCATTCTCAGCTCAAAGGTAGAGCGTGTTTTTTGTGTGTTTCTTGGGGGAATTCATGGAGGGTCTGCCAAAGTCAAGGATGAGTCTACGAGGAATAAACATGAGGGTATCCTGGGGTGGCCTTCCTCTTCCATGGGATACGGGATTACAGGCTCCTCAGACGAGTGTAGTTTACCTTATAAATATGGAGATGCCCCCTAACTGCCTAATGGAGCCGAGAGCATTCTGCAATCTCCGAAGGTAGTCCTGTGGGAAGGGATTGTGGCGTGGCCCCCAAACACTGAGGAAGATACTGTCGTTTGCTAAAGAAACGTAAAGACCTGTGTAAAGTTAGAGCAGCCTTGGGGAGCCCCTCATGGTGTCCGCAGAAGAGGCTGAGCCTTAAGTCGAAGTTTGTGTCAACCGCTTGCAAGAGGAAGAACTTAATGTCAATTATAAGAAGGGGTGGGGCATAGCTCAGTGGTTAGAGTGCCAGTCTGTCGTGTGAATTGTTTGAAATGGCACGTAGGAAATTCGCCTGTCCAGAAAAAGACGGACACAGGAGGCGTGGACGATGGAGTCTGAAGCTTTAATTTTCTTTTTGCAAAAAGGGTGACTTCCCACGTGTAAGTGGAGAGAGGGAGGTGGAAACGTGGCGGTACCGACCTAAATCCGTAGGTCGCAGGTCCTTCCCCATGCCTCTTCCTATTGGCAGGATGCACCATCTTCCCCAAAAGATCTAAGGCACTGGCTCAGGGCCAAGTCTGTCAACATCATGATCTTAATCCCTCCTTTCCCTTTCCGCCCTTGTCTGGTCACCTGGTCAGGTAAGGTGCGAAAATGTAAACATCTACCACCTTGAACAATGTGGTACTGCTACCGCTAGGTGACGCTCACAGAATGACCCTGGGTTCAATTCCCCAGAATCCCTAACAAATTATATTTTTTTGAGACAGGTTCTTAAGTTGTACCCCAGGCTAGTCCTGAACTTAAACCCACGTTGGCCTTACATGTGGTAGAAGTGATACTGCCGGGTCCTGACTCCACTGGGCCTCTGTGCCGGGTTTGAGTGTCTACAAGCTTGAATAAGTCACAGGAGACGGAAGGTAGGTTTTGGCTGGGGCAATTACGTGAGGGGAAGGAGGAGAATAGAAAGGGAGGGGAGGGTGAAGCTTCTCCTGGTGAGAAGCAGGACCTGGAAATGTGGGTAGCCCAGAGGCTCATTGTCTATGGGTTTTTGTGGTGGTTTTTTTCTGAGACAGAGTTCAGGCTGGTTCTGAACTCACTATGGGGCCCAGGCTGGCCTTCAACTCCTGGTAATCCCGCCTCAGCCTCCCGAGTGCTGGGATGACAGGCGTGCGCCATCATGCCCAGCTCATGTGGTGTTGGGGAATCTTTAGGGCTTGGTGAGGTTGGCGAGGGACAGACTGCCTTATTCTGAGAGGCTTGGTTGTTCCCCACCCTCAAGCAGATGCTGAAGCCATCTCTGAAGTAGCTTTGTAAGTACGCTGGCATTAAGATCTTCCACCCTATTGTCACGTAACTGCTTAATGTTCATCCTCTAAGTACTCTTCATCCTCTAAGTACTTGGGTGGAGTGGTCAGCTACAGACTGCCACAAATTCAAGCTTGACGCCTCTATAATCCTGCCTGCTGGTAACTTCTCCATCTATGGCGTATCCTGAATTCCTCCCCGCCTACAACCCACTATCTCCTATCAAAAATGCATGGCAATCCTCCCGAGTCAGCCTCCCGCGTGCTGGGGTAACGGGTGCGGGTCAGCATGCCTGCTGTCTGGGTTTCCGGGAAGAACGCAGGCCCTTGCGCCGGCTGAGGAAGCACGGCCAGCTAAGTTAGGCCTCCCGCTGCACACAGAAGTGGGCGGGGCGGAAGAGCGCGCTCCTCCCAGCATTTGGGAGGCGGAGAGGGGACCGCCGTGGGCTCCGCCGAGCCTGGGCTGCAGCCCGGGCTGCGGCGCTGGACCCTGTCCCACGCAAATACATAAACAAACTCAGGGAAGAACTCCACGGACAGCGGACCTGCCTCCGCCAAGCCCGGGCAGAAGCCCGTCCCAGGGCGAAGCCGTCCTCCTATCCGCAGGCGGCTCAGGGCCCGGGGGGCGGAGCCAACGGATCTACCCAATCAGCGTTGTCACTGGGAGCCGGCGTGCGGCCCGGTGCGCGCACGCGCGGTTTCTTTTGCCCAGTGCGCCGCAGGCGTCGGCGTGGCGTCCGTGGCGTCGGCGCTGTGGCTCCCGCGCCCTGAGCTGGGCACGGCCGGCCGCCCCGGAGCCCCGGCGGGAACATGGCGGAGGTGAGGCGCGGCGGCCCGACGCGGGAGGCCGGGCGCGGTCCTGGCCGCTCGGCTCCGAGGCTGCCGCCGGCGTC
>PVKB01007943.1:0-24225 GCA_004027205.1 Ctenodactylus gundi
TGGCGAAGTGTGGTTACAAATCTCCTACAAAATGACCTGAAACCCCAGGAGATAACATCAGGGTAAATCAAGATGAATATGGCAAAAATGATGGCAATTTCTGGGCCCAGAAATTCAATGAATTAAAGCAAGAAATAAAACAGACAGCAGGAGAGCTACACCAATACTTAGATAAGCAAAAAGCAAGCCTTGAAAAGCAGCTAGAGGAGACCAGAGAAGAAATCTACCAGAAGACAATGAAGACAAAGAAGAAAATAGAGAAGAACACAGTAGAGATATTTAAAAATTAAATGCAGATATTCAGGAAATGAAAACCACTCAGGTAATAATAAGCAACCACTTGAAACAACTTCAGAATAGAATGTCAGACCTAGAAAATAAAGTGACTGAGCTGCAACATACAGGCCATGAACCCACAAAGCAAATAAAGAAAGCGAATCATTGCGACGGCTGATAGACGATTCAAGGAGAAACAACCTTAGAATTATGGGAATCGGGGAAAAGACTGAGGACAAAACAAAAGGCTTAAAGGACATGTTTAATGAAATAATGGAAGAAAATTTCCCAAATTTAAGAAAAGGAATGAATATGGAACTTTTGCAGGCATATAGAACACCGAACAACTTTGATCAGAAGAGATCCTCATCCCGACACATCATAATTAAAATTCTAGAAACCCAACACAAAGAGAAAATACTAAAAGTGGTAAGAGAAAAACAGAAGGTGACCTACAAAGATAAGCCCATCGGGATAATGGCAGATTTTTCAATCGAAACTCTAAAAGCTAGATCTTGGAGCAATGTCATCCAAGTACTAAAAGAACACAAATGCCAACCAAGACTGATATATCCAGCAAAATTATCTTTTAATTTTAAGGGAGAATTTAAAACTTTCCATGACAGAGACAACTTAAAGGAATTTGCAGCCACTGAACCAATATTGCAGAAAATACTTAAAGGAAACCTGGAAAGTGAAAGGGAGGCCAGCGACACCAATGACCCCAGAGAAGAAGCAACAACAGCTAGAAGAGAATGAGCTGAGAAAAAAGTATGTTGGTAATTAGTGAAATATGAGTAAATAAGATATGAAAGTTAAGGAATTCTGAAATAACTAGGTTTGCCTTCGTGTCTGTCACTTTAAGTATATCTATGTGGTATAGATTTGACTTCATTTAATGTAGCAATGTGATATAGTTTTAACTTTGTATTGCTGTAGCAATTCGCTTATCAGGTCATTAATGAAAGTTTGTCCTAAGGAAACTGATTGATGTAAAGATAACCTTGTGAATGTACAAATATGCACCTTCCAGTATTAAGTTAAGGCAATTGAATTTTATGTATCTAATTATTTTTTCTCTTTCCCAAATTAACTAGTCTTTTGAACTACATGCTTATAGTTATTTTCTAATGGGAACTGGTGGGTAAGGCCAGGTGTAACAATAACAACAAAGATATAGGAAAATATGGAAAAAAAAAAACTTTTGGTGAATATCCCAGTAAAGGGATTGGTTGGATTCAGAGAAGAGATATCAAGATCTAACTACTGTGAACCCATTAGAGGAATAGGAAGCTGAGGTAGAGTGGTGACTTAAGTGAAATGATTTAGGTGAAGAAGATTAATATGTTAAACACAGTATGGCTTCTCGGACTTGGAAAACTCAGAACACAGACATTCTTTGGAATCATACAAAGTGACAGCCAGAGCCGAGGGAAGGGACAGGGAGGGAGTGGGAGGGTAGAAAATGGGAAGGGATTGTAAAGTCGATGTGATACATAGATGTACGAAACACCCAAATTCATTGTAAATACTATGCATTACATATGTATATTAATAAAAATAGTAGGGAAAAAATCCTGGCTTCAAGATGGACAAAAAAAAAAAAGACTAGGTCTGGGACTCCCGTGCGTATTAGAGTTAGGATGAGTGCCCTGGATATGACTAGGCCTGTGGTTCCCATTTGTGAGAGGTTTGCGGTCGTGGTCAAATCTTGGTCTAGTGTTTAGGTAGTCATAAAAGTAGAAAAACAGCTGGGGAGAGCAGAACATGCTGAAATTGGGGCTAGGAATGGGTTTCTCACTCGTTTTCTTTTCGGGGCCAGATGGAGGGCTAGGGTTAGGTTTAGAAGTGAAATCTGGGCTAAGCTTAGGGTTAGGGCTCCGGCTAGAGCTGGGCCAACTTTGATGCCTAGGTTGCAATGCAGGTCCATGGTGAATGTTAGGGCAGGGTTTCATGTTTGGGTCACGTTAATTGCAAGGCTTCGGACAAGGGGCAGGAGTAGCCGCAGCCCTAGTATTGGCGCTTGGGCCAGTTTGAGAGTGTGGATTTGCTTCAGGTGTATGCATGTGCTGGTGGCTAGTGGTAACGTGAAGGACAGTGTTAGAACTAAGCTTAAGACTACGTCTGGGGCTCCTGTGCCTCTTAGAGTTAGAATGTGGGCCCGGGATATGGCTAGGCCTGGGGTTGCTTTTTGCGTGAGGTTTGAGGTCGTGGTCAAATCTTGGACTACTGTTTAGGCAGTCCTAAAAGTAGAAAAACATCTGGGGAGAGCAGGATATGCTGAAATTGGGGCTAGGGATGGGTTTCTCGCTAGTTTCTATTCAGGGCCAGATGGAGGGCTAGGGTTAGGGTTAGAAGTGGAATCTGGGCTACGGTTAGGGTTAGAATTGGAATCTGGGCTCGGGTTAGGGTTAGGGCTCTGGCTAGAGCTAGTCCAACTTTGATGCCTAGGTTGTGATGCAGGTCCATGGTGAATGTTAGGGCGGGGTTTCACATTTGGGTCAGATTAATCGCAAGGCTTGAGGCAAGGGGCAGGTGTAGCCACAGCCTCAGTATTGGCCATCGGGCCCCACTGAGAGTGTGGATTTGCTTCATGGCTATGCATGTGCTGGTGGCTAGTTGTAATGTGAAGGACAGTGTTAGAACTAAGTTTAAGACTAGGTCTGGGGCTACCATGCATATTAGAGTTAGGATTAGGGCTAGGATTGGGGTTCTCATTAGTGTGAGTTTTGAGATCGTGGTCAAATCTTTGGTTAGTGTTTATGCAGTTCTAATGGTAGAAAACCACCGGAGGAAAGCAGTACATGCTAAAATTGGGGCTAGGGATGGGTTCCTGTCTAGTGTTTGGGGCCAGATGTAGGGCTGGGGTTAGGGTAAGATGTGGAATCTGGGTTAGAGTTAGGCTTAGGGCTCTGGCTATAGCTAGGCCAACTTTGATGCCTAGGTTGCGATGCAGGTCCATGGTGAATGTTAGGGCAGGGGATCGGCTTCAAGTCAGGTTTATTTGCAAGGCTTTGGGGAAGGGGCAAGTGTAGCCACAGCCCTGTATTGGCTCTCAGGTACTTTTGAGAGTGTGAATTTGCTTCAGTGCTGTGGATGTGCTGCTGGCTAGGTGTAACATGAAGGACCGTGTTAGAACTAAGCTTAAGACTAGATCTGCGGCTCCCGTGCGCATTAGAGTTAGGATCAGTGCCCTGGATATGGGTAGGCCTGGGCTTCCATTTGTGAGAGGTTTGCGGTTGTGGTCAAATCTGGGTCTAATGTTTAGGCAGTCCTAAGAATGGGAAAACAACTGGGGAGAGTTGGATATACTGAAATTGGGGGTAGGGATGGGTTTCTCGCTAGGTTTCGATTCGAGGTCAGATGGAGGGCTAGGTTTAGGGTTAGAAGTGGAATCTGGAATAGGTTTAAGGTTAGGGCTTTGGCTATATGTAGGCCAACTTTGACGCCTAGTTTGTGATGTAGGTCCATGGTGAATGTTAAGGCGGGGGTTCGGATTTGGAGCATGTTTATTTCAAGTCTTGGAGCAAGGGGCAAGTGTGACCACAGCCCTCGTATTGGCTCTCTGGCACTTTTGAGAGTGTGGATTTGCTTCAGGGCTATGGATGTGCCGCTGGCTAGCGGTAACGTGAAGGATAGTGTTAGAACTAAGCTTAAGACTAGTTCCTGGGCTCCCAGGCTTATTAGGGTTAGGATGAGTGCCCTGGATATTTCTAGGCCTATGGTTTCCATTTGTGAGAGGTTTGTGGTCGTGGTCTAATCTTGGGCTAGTGTTTAGGTAGTCATAAAAGTAGAAAAACAGCTGGGGAGAGCAGGATAGGCTGAAATTGGGGCTAGTGATGGATTTCTCACTAGTGTCCTATTTGGGGCCACATGGAGGGCTTGGGTTAGGGTTAAGAGTGGAATCTGGTCTAGGGTTAGGGTTAGGTCTCCAGCTAGAGCTAGGCCAACTTTGATGCCTAGGTTTTGATGCAGGTCCGAGTTGAATGTGAGGGCGGAGGTTCGCATTCTGGTCTGGTTTGTTTCAAGGCTTGGGGTAAGGGATAGGTGTAGCTGCAGCCCTAGTATTGGCCCTCGGGCAACACTGAGAATGTGGATTTGCTTCAGGGCTTTTAATGTAATGGTGGCTATTGGTAACGTGAAGGATACTGTTAGAATTAAGCTTAAGACTAGGTGTGGGGCTACCATGCACATTAGAGTCAGGATGAGTGCCCGGGATATGGCTAGGCGTGAGGTGTTCATTAGTGTGAGTTTTGTGGTCGTGGTCAAATCTTGGGTTAGTGTTTAGGCAGTCCTAAGGGTAGAAAAACAGCCGTGGAGACCAGAATATGCTGAAATTGGGGCTAGGGATGGGTTTCTCACTAGTTTTCTTTTCGGTGCCAACTGGAAGGCTAGGGTTAATGTTAGAAATGGACTCGGGGCTAGGGTTATGGTTGGGGCTCCAGCTATACCTGGGCCAACTTTGATGCCTAAGTTGCAATGCAGGTCCATTGTGAATATTAGGGCAGGGATTCGGCTCGGGTCAGTTTTATTGCAAGGCTTGGGATATGGGGCAGGTGTTGTCACAACCCTAGTATTGGAGCTTTGGCACTTTCGAGAGTGTGGATTCACTTCAGGGCTATGGATGTGCTGCTGGCTAGCAGTAATGTGAACGACAGTGTTAGAAGTAAGCTTTAGACTAGGTTTGGGGCTTCCGTGCGTATTAGAGTTTGGATGAGGGCCCAGGGTATGGCTAAGCCTGGGGTATTCGTTAGTGTGACATTTGAGGTCGTGGTCAAATCTTTGGGTAGTTTTTAGGTAGTCCTAAGGGTAGAAAAACAGCTGAGGAGAGAAGGACATGCTGAAATTTTGGCTAGGGATGGGTTTCTTACTAGTTTTCTTTTTGAGGCCAGATGGAGGGCTAGGGTTAGTGTTAGAAGTGGAATCTGGGCTAGGCTTAGGGTTAGGGCTCCGGCTACAGCTAGACCTACTTTGATGCCTAGGTTGTGATGAAGGTCCGAGATGAATGTTAGGGCGGGGTTTCACGTTCGGGTTTGGTTTATTGCAAGGATTGGGGCAAGGGGCAGGTGTAGCCATAGCCTTAGTTTTGGCCCTCAGGTACCTTTCAGAGTGTGGATTTGCTTCATGGCTATGGATATGCTGCTGGATAGCGGTACCATGAAAGACAATATTAGAACTAAGCTTAAGACTAGGTCTGGGGCTCTCATGCCTATTAGAGTTAGGATGAGGGCCCGGGATATAGGTAAGCCTTGGGTTTTCGTTAGTGTGATATTTGAGTTTGTGGTCAAATCTTGGGCTACTATTTCGGGAGTCCTACAGGTAGAAAAATGTCGGAGGAGAGCAGGACATGCTGAAATTTTTGCTAGGGATGGGTTTCTCACTAATTTCCTTTTTGGGGCCAGATAGAGGGCTAATGTTAGTGCTAGAAATGGAATCAGGACTAGGGTTAGGGTTAGAGCTCTGGCTAGAGTTGGGCCAACTTTGATGCCTAGGTTGCACTGCAGGTCCATGGTGAATGTTAGGGCAGGGTTTCTTGTTCGGGTCAGGTTAATTGCAAGGCTTGGGGCAAGGAGCAGGTGTAGCCACAGCCCTAGTATTGGCTCTGGGACACTTTTGTGAATGTGAATTTGTTTCAGGGCTATGGATGTGCCGCTGGCTAGCGGTAACGTGAAGGACAGTGTTAGAACTAAACTTAAGACTAGTTCCGGGGCTCCCGGGCGTATTAGAGTTAGGATGAATGCCCTGGAAACGGCTAGGCCTGTGGTGCCCATTTGTGAGAAGTTTGCGGTCATGGTCTAATCTTGGGCTAGTGTTTAGGTAGTCATAAATGTAGAAAAACATCTGGGGCTACAGATGGGTTTCTCAATAGTTTTCTATTTGGGACCAGATGAAAGGTTACGATTAGGGTTAGAAGTAGAATCTGGGCTAGGGTTAGGGTTACTGCTCTGGCTAGAGCTGGGCCAACTTTGATGCCTAGGTTGCGATGCAGATCTGAGGTGAATGTTAGCACAGAGGTTCGTGTTTGGGTCTGGTTTGTTTCAAAGCTTGGGGTAAGGCGTAGGTGTAGCTGCAGCCCTCATATTGGCCCTCGGGCCCCATTGACAGTATGGATTTGCTTCAGGGCTTTGCATGTGATGCTGCCTAGTGATAACATGAAGGACAGTGTTACAACTAAGCTTAATACTAGGTCTGGGGCTACCCTGCATATTAGAGTTATGTTGAGGGGCTGGGATATGCCTAGGCGTGAGGTTCCTGTTAGTGTGAGTTTTGAGGTCGTGGTCAAATATTTGGTTAGTGTTTATGCAGTTCTAACTTTAGAAGAACAACGGAGGAGAGCAGTATAAGCTGAAATTGGGGCCAAGGATGGGTTTCTCACTAGTTATCAGGGCCAGATGGAGGGCTAGTTTTAGGGTTAGAAGTGAAATTTTGGCTAGGGCTGGGTAGGCCTGGGATTCCCATTTGTGAGAAGTTTGAGGTTGCAATCAAATATTGGGCTAGTGTTTAGTCAGTATTAATTGTAGAAAAATACCTGGGAAGAGCAGAATATGCTGAAATTGTGGGCACGGATGGGTTTCTCACAATTTTTCTTTTCAGGGCCAGATCAAGGTCTATGGTTAGGGTTAGAAATGGAATTTGGGATAGGGTTAGGGTTAGGGCTATGGCTATAGCTAGGCCAACATTGAAGCCTAGGTTGCGATGCAGTTCTATGGTGAATGTTCGGGAGGAGTTCAGGTTCGGGTAAGGTTTATGGCAACGCTTGGGGCAAGAGGCAAGTGTAGTCGCAGCCCTAGTGTTAGCACTCTAATACTTTTGAGCATGTGGATTTGATTCAGGGCTATGGATATCGTGCTGTGTCTTGCGGTAACTTGAAGGACAGTTTTAGAACTAAGTATAAGACCAGGCCTGGGGCTCCCGTGTACATTACATTTAGGAAGAGGGCCCAGGATATGGCTAGGCCTGGAGTTCCCGTTAGTGTGAGGTTTATAGTTGTAGTCAAATCTTTATTTAGTGTTTAGGCAGTCTTAAGGGTAGAAAAACAGCTGAGGACAGCAGGACATGCTGAAATTGGGGCTAGGGATGGGTTTCTCAATAGATTTCTTTCCGGGGCCAGATGGAGGGCTAGGGTTAGGGTTAGAAGTGGAAACTGGGCTAGGGTTAGGGTTGGGGCTCTGTGTAGAGATAGGCCAACTTTGATGCCTAGGTTGCGGTGCAGGTCCAAGGTGAATGTTTGAGCGGGGATTTGCATCTGGGTCAGGTTTGTTGCAAGGCTTGGGTAAAGGGACAGGTGTAGCAGCAGCCCTAGTATTGGCGCTTGGTCACTTTTGAGAGTGTGGATTTGCCTCAAGGCAGTACTGTGAAGCACCGTGTTAGAACTAAGCAAAGACTAGTTCTGGGCCTCCCGTGTTTATTATATTTGGGAAGAGAGCCCGGGAAATGGCTGCACCTGGGGTTTCCGTTAGTGTGATGTTTGTGGTCGTGGTCAAATCTTGGGCTAGTGTTTAGGCAGTACTAAGTATAGGAAAACAACTAGGGAGAACATGATATGCTGAAAATGGGGCTAGGGATGGGTTTCTCACTAGTTTTTCTTTTTAGGGCCACATGGAGGGCGAGGTTTGGGGTTAGAAATGGCATCTGGGCGAGGATTAGGGTTTAGGGCTCCAGCTATAGCTAGGCCAACTTTGATGCCTAGGATGCGATGCAGGTCCCTGCTGAATGTTAGGGCAGTGGTTCAGGTTCGGGTAAAGTTTGTTGCAAGGCTTGGGGCAAGGGCAAGTGTAGCCACAGCCCTAGTATTAGCGATAGGATAATTTTCAGAGTGTGGATTTGCTTCAGGGGGATGGACGTCCTGCTGACTTGTGGTAAGGTGAAGACAGTGTTAGAACTAAGTTTTAGACCACGTTTGTGGCTCCTGTGCGTTTTAGAGTTAGGAAGAGGGCCGAGGATATGGTTATGCCTGGGGATCCCATTGATGTGAGGTATGTGGTTGTGGTCAAATCGTGGTGTTTAGTCATTCCTACGGGTAGAAAAAGAGCTGAGGAGAGCAGGACATGCTGAAATTGGAGCTACGGATGGGTTTCTCACTAATTTTCTTTTCGGGGCCAGATGGAGGGCTAGGGTTAGGGTTAGAAGTGGAATCTAGGCTAGGTTTGGAGCTAGGGCTCCGGCTATATCGAGGCCAACTTTCAAGCCTAGGTTGCCATGTAGGTCCAAGATGAATGTTAGGACGGGGGTTCACTTTCAGATCAGGTTTACTGCAAGGTTTGGGGCAAGGGGCAGGTGTTGCCGCAGCCCTACTATGCGCACTTGGGCCCTTTTGAGAGTGTGGGTTTGCTTCAGGGCTATGGATGTGCCAATGGCTAGCAGTAACATGAAGGACAGGCTTAGAACTAAACTTAAGACTAGGTCCGGGACTCCCGAGCATATTAGAGTTAGGAGGTGGGCCCAGGATATCACTAGGCCTGTGGTTCCAATTTGTGAGAGGTTTGAGGTTGTGGTCATGTCTTGGGCTAGTGTTTAGGCAGTCCTAAGGGTAGAAAAACAGCTGGGGATATCAGGATATGTAGAAATTGGTGCTAGGGATGAGTTTCTCAGTAGTTTTCTCTTTGGGGCCAGATGGAGGGGTAGGGTTAGCGTTAGAAATGAAATCTGGGTTAGGGTTAGGTTTTGGGTTCCAGCTATATCGAGGCCAAGTTTGATATCTAGATTGTGATGCAGGTCCATGGTGAATGTTAGGGCAGGGTTCAGATTTGGTTCTGGTTTATTGCAAGACTTGGATCAAGGGGCAGGTGTAGCCACCACCCTAGTATAGGCCCTTGGACATTTTTGAGAGTGTGGATTTACGTCAGGGCTATGGATGTGCTGCTGGCTAGCAGTAACGTGAAGGACAGTGTTAGAACTAGGCTTTAATGTAAGTTTAGGTCTCTCATGCCTATTTATGTTAGGATGAGGACCAGGGATATGGCTAAGCCTGGGGTTATTGTTACTGTGATGTTTGATGTCATGGTCAAATCTTGAGCTACTGTTTAGGAAGTCCTACAGATAGAAAAACAGCTGAGGGGATCAGGACATGCGGAAATTGGGGTTAGGAATGGGTTACTCCTTCGTTTTCTTTTTAGGAACAGTTGGAGGGCTAGGGTTAGGGTTAGAAGTGGAATCTAGGCTAGGGTTAGGGTTAGGTCTCCAGCTAGAGCTAGGCCTACTTTGACGCCTAGGTTGCGATGCAGGTCCAAGACGAATGTTGCGGCAGGAGTTGGCATTCAGGGCAGGTTTTTTCCAAGGCTTTGGTCAAGGGGCCGGTGTAATGACAGCCCCTAGTGTTGGCCTTCGGGCCCCTATGAGAGTTTGGATTTGCTTCAGGGCTAAGGATGGTCCCCTGGCTAGGGGCAACGTGAAGGACCATGTTATAACTAACCTTAAGACTAGGTCCGGGGCTCCCAAGCATATTAGAGCTAGGATGAGACCCCGGGATATGACTAGGGCTGAGGTTCCCATTTGTGAGAAGTTTGAGGTCGTGATCAAATCTTTGGCTAGTGTTTAGGCAGTCCTAAGGGTAGAAAAACAGCGGGGGAGAGCAGGTTATGCTGAAATTGGGGCTAGGGATGAGTTTCTCACTAGTTTTCTCTTCGGGGCCAGATGGAGGGCTAGGGTTAGAGTTAGAAAAGGTATCTGGGCTAGGGTTAGGGTTAGGGCTCTGGCTATATCTAGGCCAAGTTTGATGCCTAGTTTGTGATGCAGTTCCATGATGAATGTTAGGGTGGGTGTTCAGCTTTGGGTCAGGTTTATTGCAAATCTTGGGGCAAGGGGCAGGTGTAGCCTTAATATTGCCGCTTGGGAACTTTGGGAATGTGAATTTGCTTCAGGGCTATGGATGTGCCACTGGCTAGCAGTAACATGAAGGTCATTGTTAGAACTAAGCTTAAGACTAGGTCTGGGGCTCCTGTGCCCATTAGAGTTAGGATGAGGGCCCGGGATATGCCTCAGCCTTGGGTTCCCATTATTGTAAGATTAGAGGTCGTGCTCAAATGTTGGGCTACTGTTTTGGACCTCCTAAGGGTAGAAAAACAGTTGAGGATAGCAGGACATGCTTAATTTGGGTTAGGCATGGGTTTCTCACCAGTTTTCTTTTCGAGGTCAGATCGAGGGCTAGATTTAGGGTTATAAATGGAATCTGGGCTACGGTTATGCTTAGGGCATCGGCTACATCTAGGCCAACTTTGATGCGGAGGTTGCAATGCAGTTCCATAGTGAATGTGAGAGCGGCGTTTCGGGTTCAGCCAGGTTTATTGCAAGACTTGGAGCAAGGGGCAGGTGTAGCCGCAGCCCTAGTATTGGCGCTCGGGCCCTTTTGAGAGTGTGTATTTGCTTCTGGGCTATGGATGTGCCTCTGGCTAGCAGTAATGTGAAGGACAGTATTGGAACTAAGCTTAAGATTAGGTCTGGGGCTCCCGTGCCCATTAGTGTTAGGATGAGGGCCCAGAATATGGCTAGGCCTGGGGTTCCCGCTAGTGTGAGATTTGAGGTCGTGGTCAAATCTTTGGCTAGTATTTAGGCAGTCCTGAGGGTAGTAAGACAGCTGAGGAGAGGAGGACATATTGAAATTAGGGCTAGGAATGGGTTTCGCACTAGTTTTCTTTTCAGGACCAGATGGAGGGCTACGGTTAGGGTTAGAAGTGGTATCTGGGCTAGTGTTAGTGTTAGGGCTCCGGCTACAAGTAGGCCAACTTTGATACCTAGGTTGTGATGCAGGTCCATCATGAATGTTAGGGCCAGGGGTCGGGTTCAGGTCAGGTTTATTGCAAGGCTTGGGTCTAGAAGAAAGTGTAGCCGCAACCTGCCTTCCTGGAAGAAGGGGCACTAGTCTCAACTAGCCTCAGCTTGTCTTCGTCTTTTTCTGGGGAAGCTGCCTCCACCTCTCTCTCTGCCGTGTTATTGTTGTTATTGTTGTTATTGTTGCCGGCCACCCCTGAATTGACTGTGACCTTGGAGACAGTGAACTAAAATAAACCTTGTCTTTCCTAAGTTTGTGGGTTTTGGGTATTGAGTCACAGCAACAAAAAAGGAACTAAGACAAGTTGGGGTTGTGGTTTTGGTCGGGGTTAAGTTTGGGGTTAGGGTTGGGGTTAACTTTGTGGTTAGGGTTAGATTAGTGTTAGGGTTAGGGTTAATGTTTGGGTAGGGTTAAAGTAAGGTTTAGGGTTAGAGTTAGGGGTAGGGTTGGGGTTTGTGTTGGAGTTGAAGTAGGGTTGGGGTTAAAGTCAGGGTTAGGGTTAGGGTTAGGGTTGGGTTATGGTTAGTGTTTGGGTTAGGGTTAGCGTTAGGGGTAAGTTTATCCTTAGGTTTGGGGTTGGGGTTGGAGTAAAGGTTAGGGTTAGGTTAGGGTTACGGTTATTGTTGGGTTAAGGTTACTTGTAAGTTTCTGTCTAAACCTAATTCTAAAATTAGGTTTAGGATTCGTATTTGAGTTACTGTAAGGATAAGTGTGGTGATAGGTTTATACTTAGTATTATTAGTCTGAGATTAAGAAAGGGTTAGGTTTTGAGTTTGTCATAAGTACAAATATAGTGGTAAGGTAAGTGTTAGTGTTAGGCCTAAGTATATGGATAGTGTTCAGGTTAACTTCAGAGTTATTCTATGGATAAAGATTGTGTTATGATTCGATTTAGAGTTAGGTTTAGGCCTATGGATTAGGATAGAGTTAGGGTTAGGTTTAGGTTTAGTCTGATGATGAGGATATTCCAAGGTTTACAGTTAAGATTAGGCTTACTGATAATGACAGATTTAGGGATAAGTTTAGGGTTAGTCTGAGGATATGGATGTTGTAAGACTTGTGCTTTGGGTTAAAGATAAGTACTGTGTTAGTTTTAAGGTTAGAGATGGGCCTAAGCATGAAGATAGTGTTAGTGTTGGGGTTTGTCATAGGCCTACGAATGAGGACAATGTTAGGGGTGGGATTAGCATTAAGGTTAGGCCTAAGGATAAAGATCTTTATAGCAATAGGTTGCGGTTAGGCTGAAGGATAAGATTAGTGTTAGAGTTTGGGTAGATTTTGGCCAAAGGATAAATTTAGTGTTAGGATTAGGGTTAGGGTTAGTGTAAGGATAAGGATAGTGTCCAAATTAGGGTTAGTCTAATGGTAAGGTAGATTGTTTGGCCTAAAGTTGGGATTAGGCCTAAGAAAGAGGACAGTGTTAGGGTTGGTAGGGTAATTCCTAAGGATAAGAAAATGGTTAGTGTCAGGGTTAGATCTAATGATGACAGTGTTGGGATTAAGGGTTAATGTCACTCTAAGATTATGGATAGTGTTATGTTTATGGTTAAGGTTGTTCTCAGAATAAGGATTGTGTTAGGGTCCAGGTTTTGGGTAGGATCCAGCAGAATGGTTGAGTTAGGTTTAGTGTTAAGATTAGGTCCAAGTTTAAGAATAGTGTTAAGGTTAGGGTTGGTGTTGGCCCTAAGGATCAGGATAGTGTTAGCAATAGGTTTTGGGTTAGGCCTAAAGGTAAGCAGAGTGTTCGGGTCAGGTTTAGTGTTAGAATTAGGCCCAAGCATAAGAAGAGTGTTAGGGTTGGGGTTTGTGTGAGGTCTTAGAAAAGATAGTGTTAGGCGTGGGGTTAGGTTTCCAGCTAAGGACAAAGACAGTGTTAGGTTTAGGCCTAAGGATAAATTTAGTGTTAGTGTAAGCTTTCATCTATAATTAAGGATGATTTTATGGTTAGGGTCAGTCTAATAATAAAGAAGATTATTAAAGTTAACGTTAGTCCTAAGCAAGAACAGCGTTAGGGTTGGGCACGGTGAGGCCTAAGGATAAAAGGATAGTGTTAAGGTTAGGTCTAAGATTAAGGCTACGGATAAGGATAGTAGTAGGATTAGGTTTAGGGTTGAGGTAGCGTCACTCTATGGTTATTGATAGTGTTAAGTTTAGGGTTAGGATTAGTCTATGGATAAGGATAGTGTTAGGGTTAGGGCGATGCATGAATATAGTGTTAGGGTTGGAGTTTGGGGTGAGCCTAAGCACAAGGATAGTGTTAGGGTTAGGCGTCAGCATGAAGATAGCTTAGTGTTGGGGTTGGTAAGGCCGTAGCCTCAGGATTGTGTTAGGTTCAGGGTTAGGGTTAGACCTAATGACAAGGATAGTCTTAGGGTTAGGGTTATCGTCAGGCCTAAGGACAATTTTAGTGTTAGGCTTAGGGTTAGTTAGAATTAGGCCTATTGATGTGAACGGATAATTTTATATGGATAGTGAAAGGTTTAGTTTATGGATATAGATAGAGTTAGGGTTAGGATTAGGTTAGTGTGAGGATAAGGGCAATTTTAGGGATAGGGTTAGTGTTAGGCCTAAGAATGAGGCTGTTGTTAGGTTTGAGGTTTGGCTCAGGAGGAAGCATATGGATGGTGTTAGTGTTAGGGTTAGCCCAAACTATAAAGATAGTGTTAGTGTTGGAGGTAGGGTCAGGCCTAAGGATAAGGAGAGTGTAACGGTTAGGGATAGGGTTAGGGTTAGTGTAAGAATAAGGATTGTGTTAGGGTTACAATTAGGTTTAGGCCTATTGATAAGGATAGTTTTAGGGTTAGGTTTAAGATTAGTCTAAGAATATGGATAGTGTTAGGTTTATGCTCAGGGTTAGTCTAAGAATAAGGATTGTGTTAGGGTTAGGGTTAGGGTTAGGCATAGAGTTAAGAAAAAGGACAAGGATAGCCTTAGCGTTAGGTTAGGTTTAGACCTAAGGATAAAGATAGTGTTAGAGTTAGGGTAGATTTTTTCTTAAGGATATGTTCAGTGTTAGTGTTAAGGATAGGGTTAGTCTAAGGACAAGGATAATTTAATAGTTGAGCTCAGTCTAAGGGCCAGGTAGAGTTTTAAGGATAAGATTGGTATTAGGCGAAAGCCAGAGGGCAGACAGTCTTAGGGCTGGGTAGGGTCAGGGATAAGCATAAGGGTAGTAGTGTTAAGGTTAGGGTTGAGGTTAGGCCTAAGGATGAGAATAGTGTTAGTGTTAGGGTTAACATCATTCTAAGATTATGGATAGTGTTGAGTTTAGGGTTATGATTAGTATAAGAATAGTGATAGTGGTAGGGTTAGGGTGAGGGTTCGGCCTAAGCACAGGATAGTGTAAGGGCTGGGGTTGGGTTTAAGATAAGGATCGTGTTAGGTTCAGTATTAGACCTAAGGATAAGTTTAATAGTGTTAGGGTTAGTACAAGGATAAGGATAGTGATAGGGTTAGGGTTGTGCTTAGCCTAAGCATGAGGATAGTGTCATGTTTGAGGTTTGAGTAGGGGTCAAGCTTCATGATAGATTTAAGCTTAGTGCAAGGCCAAAGGACATGTATAGTTTTATATTTAGGGTTAGGGTGAGTCCAAAGAATAACATTAGTTTTAGGGTTTAGGGTTAGGCCACTTATAAGAATAGAGTTAAGATTAGGGCTATATTTAGTCTAAGGATAAGGATGGGGACTGTAACCCTAACCCTAACCCTGAGCTTAACCCTAAACACAAATCCAACTCCAACCCAAACCCTTCCCCTACCCCAACACTAACCTTAACCCTAACTAGAACACTATTCCCTACCCTGAACTTAACCCTGACCCATACCCTAACCTTAGCCTCAAACAACCAAACACTAACCTAAACAGTCACCGCTACCCTAATCCTAGCTCTAACCTTAAACCAAATGCCAACACAATACTAACTCTAACCCTAAGACCAACTGCAACCACAGCACCACCTCAACCCCAACACCACACCAAAACCAAACCCCAATCCCAGCCCTAATCTTAACTCCAACCCTAACAATAACCCTAACCCCTACCCTAACCTTAACCCTATCACAAACACTACCATAAACCTAACCCTAAACCTAACCACAACCATAACACTAACCCCAATCGAAACACCAAACCTAACCGCAACCCTAGCCCTACCCACTACCCTAACCCAAAAACTAACCCCTAACCTTACATTAAACTTAACCCAAATCCTACCAGAACACTAACCCTAATGCTAAACCTAACCTTAACCCCAGTGCCAACACCAAACCAAACCTCAACCCTTACCCCAATCCCGACCCTAACCCTAAACCTCACGCTAACCCTAACCCTAATTCTAACCGCAAACTTAACTCTAACTCCAAACTCAAACACAACCCCAACTGCAACACTCCCTACCGAAATCCTAACCCTAAACCTAACCCTCACACTATCCCTAACCCAACACTATCCCAATCACTAACCCTATACTTGCCCTAACTTTAACCCAACCTTAACACTAAACCTAATAATAACCCTAACCACAACCACAACCACAACCACAACTCTAACCCTAATCCAACCCTAAACTTAACGCAACACTAACCTTAACTCTAATCATATAAACCCTAACCCCTACCCCGACCTCAACCATAACCCTAAATGGAGGAGACCAAAGTGCGCACTCCATTCCTGGGAACGGCGTCTAGAGGCACTGGCAACGGCTTCATCTGCAAATCCATTGCAGCCAGAACTTGCATAGGCAAAGAATGTCCAATACCCGACCCTTTGGTGGTGACACAATTGCTGTCTCTGAGTACTTTATTTACTTGCAGCATCATGTGTAGCCTTGGATCCTACTCATGTAGGCTGTGTGCTCATTCATACTTCTGTGCTTATTCCTCACTCTCAACAGCCCTCCAAGATTCTCAGCCTTCACCTGACATCACCTCCCATGACTCCTCTGAATCTGTGTTTTCCGTTATTACAACACCTGATCTGGGTACATTCCCTTCTTTGACATACGCTAGAGCCTAAGTAGAGGGAATTGGAAGGGTCTGGATATATGGACGTCAGTGACCTTCCCTTTACAACAAAATTACACAGAGCACGAACTCCCTGACGCTTCATGATTCAACAGGTAAAAAATGCCCTTTAAACAATTGGTTACTACTATAGAAGGCCCAACTGCAAACAATGTGCTTTCAGAAATGTAGCTGTGCTTTAAGATTAAAAACATACTATGTTTTGAGGAAACTATCGTAACTACTTGATGTCTTTGAGATTTGTAATGATTGATGTATGTAACTGCAATTGCTGACAGTCCAGGCACTACCTGAACACAATGTCTGTGCCAGACTTGATATGATATGCTTGCTGTATGTTTTTTTTTTAGAAATAAGTTTAATGGTATGGATAGTTGATTACTGTATTAGATGAGAATAGAATGTGAAACATATATTAAGGTGATTACAAAGAATAGACTTCTGTGTTCTGCTGAATATTTAAACATCCCCTTCAGTAACACCCAGCTAACAAGGACACTGAAAATTGCTAAAGAAAGGTGTATAAATAAATTCAGCCACAACTAATCAGTGGCCATCTGATTCACCGCAATCTGTGGCCCAGAGTCCTCCTTTTTGACAGCGCTGCACATCTTTCCGATACCATGACGCTCCCCGGTGATGGAACCTGGCACATAAGGCTAACTTTAACCTAACACCTCACTCTTACACTAAGCCTAACGCAACCCTAAACCTAACCTTAACCCATAACCAAACACCGACCCCAACCCCAAACTTAACCCAAACCAAATTATCCACCCCAACCCTAACCCTAAAGCTTAAACCTAACCCTAATCCTAATCCTAAACCTAAACATACCCCTAACACTGAACCTAAACCTAACCCCAAACATAAACAACACTAACCGTCAACCTAACACCAACCCCAACAACAATCACATCACCTACCCAACCCCAACACTAACATTAACCTTAACCTAACGCTAACCCCAACCATATCCCTAACACCAATCACAAACCAAACCCCACCCTAACCCTAAAATTAAACCTACCTCAACCTCAAAACAAACCCGAATCTTAACCCCACCCAAACCCTAAATATAACCCCTAACCTTAAACCTAAACCTTGCTTTAACCCTACCCTAACACTAACCCCAACCCTAAACATAACGCTAACACCAATCCTATCCCCAACATTAACCCCAACAAAAACCCGAAACCTAAACCAACCTTAACCCTAACCTTAAACCTAACCCTTACCATAACACTAAATCACCCCTTACTCTAACCCAAACCTAATCCTAAACCCAACCTCAACCCCAACCCGAAACCCAAACCTAACGCTAACCCTAAACTAACCCTAACCTTAACCTCATCACTAATACCTACACCCAAGCCAAACTCTAACCCTAACTCTAACCCTAAACCAACACTAAATCTTAACCTAACTGGAACCCTGACCCAACCCTAACTTCAACCCGAACCCCAACCCCAACTCTAATCCTAACGCAACCCTAAATCTAAACCTAACCCTAACCGCTTTCCCAACACCACCCTAACCCCAACCAAAACTAACCATAAACCAAACCTTAAACCTAAACTTAACACTAACCCTAAACCTAAACCGAACACCAAACCAACCCTAAACCTAACACTAAATTTAACCGTAACAACTACCCTAACCCTAACCCTACAACAAACGCTAATATAACTCTAACCCTAACCCTAAAACTAAACCCAACCCTAGCTCCAAACCCAAAACCAGCCCTAACCCTAAAGCCAACACCAATCCCAAAGCTAACATCAGCTCTGATCCTAACTTTATTGCTAAACTTAACATTAACTCTAACCCCAACCCAAACACTAACTCAAATCTCAAGTGCAACTCCAATATTAAACCCAACTCCAACCCTTCCCTAACTCCAACCCTAACCCTCACAATAATCCCTACCTTCTCCCTATTTTTTTTCCCATTTTGTTGATATGTTTCCTTGCAAAATTTAAGGTTTACGATGGAGTCGAACCTAGAACTCAATGTGTTCATACAGGTTTTTATGATGTACTATAAACATTATTTAGTCCTTTTCATCATCTACACTGTTGTTTTCATTTCCAAGAATAAAGCTGAACAGCTTGGGAGACAAGTTAAAATGAAAATTACATCGTATCTTTTATACGACTATGAATGAACCGAAGGCTAAAAACTCTGTGTCCGAATCTATGAATATTTTGCCATGTCAGGAATCAAGATAGAGCTTTATCTTCCATCAGGCTCAATCGGTTTTGGAAACAAAATATGTAAGAACTGGAGTCTCTCTTGTTTGCAGGAGTTGTCAAACATCTGAATTCATTACATGGAGAAGTCGGATGGAATTCAATGCGTTCAAAAGGGTTTGTAGCAGATACCGAAAACCACATTCCTCAGTTGTTCTTGAGTACTGCCATTTTGTACTCTTTTCATAAGCAACGGGTATAACAAGGAAACAAGCCTGTGACTTATACTTGGTTGTTGCTCTCATTTCCAGGAATAAAGCCGAACAGGTCCTGAAGTGAGTCGAGAAGTAAAAATGCACAATTATATTACATATTTTACACGACTATGAGTGAACCGAAGGTTTAGCCCTGTGTCCAAGTCAGAAATCAAGATAGAGTTTTCACTTCCATCGGGCTCAATCGGTTTTGGAAACAAAATACGGAAGAACTGGAGTCTCTCTCTTTTGGAGAATAGGAGTTGTCAAACTTCTGACTTGGGTACATGGATAAATCCGACGAAATTCATTGCGTTCAAAAGGTTTTGTAGCAGATACCGATAACCACACTACCTAGTTTTTCTAGAGTAATGAAATTTGGTTAACTTCTCCGTAGCAACAAGGATAACAAGGAAACAAGTCTTTGGCTCAAGGAGGTTGCATTAAAAACTTGTTTTGAGAGTAGAGCATCCCTTTCAAACAGATTTTTCTGTTGGAATACACTGAATGCAAAGCATTGAAATGAAAGATCCCTCTTCATTTTTTGACTTGAGAAAAGAAATGCATTGACCTAGACGCACTTTATTTTAGGCGTGTATTTCCTTCAATGGAATGTAGTTTATACAATTTCTCCTTCGTGCTATTTTTTTCTGATCAAAATCTGATCTCTTTCTCTTTCTCAGTTATTATCCCTAAGATTTCACCCGAACCTCAACAAAAAAAACAGACTTCTCATCTCTTATTTATTTTTTCAATTTCCAAAATTGAGTGAACAACATTGTAATGAAAAATGTCTTGATTAGTTATTTGGGGAAACAGAACTGAGAAATCTTCAAGGCTTGATTCACAGAAAGCATGCCGAAGATACAAGGAAATTTTTCTGGTACACTTGTTGCCTCCGTTCATTATATGGTCCTGGGATAAAAACTAAAATATAGAAGTTATGAAAAAGTAAGTGGCTGGTGTTATTTTGAGTACGTGACACAAACCCTTGGGACTGCTTTCGTTTCTCTGGCAGTTCTTCATGGACTAAAGTCTAATTTTTTAAACCTCCCGTTTTCCACACAACAGAGATTCCAGTACTATCCAATTTGTCTCTTTCTAACTCTGATTGAGCTCCATAGAAATGAATGCACAGTGTTGATTCCTGACTGGAGGAAACAAAGATATAATTAAATGAGTTCGGTTTCTGGCCAACATTGCATTGAAAGGCATGTAGGAGATATGAAGCAATTTTGTTTTTTTTCCCCTAAAACTGCGTGAGCAGCAGTGTAAGAAAAGCTCTATCTTGTTTCCAGACTTGCTGAAAAAAAATTCATATAGACACACTTTGCAAGCTGTTCGTAGTTCAAATGAAGGTATGAGTCACTGACTTGTTTCCTTGTTATACTTGCTTATGAGAAGAGAAGGAAACGGCTGTATTCAAGAAAAAGTGGGGAGTGTGGTTTTCGTTAACTGCCACAAAAACTTGAAAACATTGAATGCCTTCTGACTATTCCATGTTCTGAAGTCAGATATTGTACAGCTCATTCTCCAAATATGAGAGACTTCCGTTTTTATCTAACATGTCCGTTTGCAATACTGTCACAGCCAGTGAAACGGAAGCACTATCTTGTTTCCGGACTTGGTGAAACATTCTTTTAGACACACAGTGTTTAAGCATATGCTGAGTTCAAAAGCAAGGATAAGACAGGGACCTATTTTCTGGTTAAACTTCTGTTTCTTCTGAGGAGAAAAAGAGACGGAAGTACTCTAGAAAAAGTGGGGACTGTGGCTATGAGTATATGGTACAAACCCTTTTGATCTCAATGAATTCCGTCAGACTTCTCCATGTACTGAATTCAGAGATTTAACAACACTTATTCTCCAAACAATAGCGATTCTAGTTCTTGAATACATTGTTTCCAGAACAAAGTGAGCTCGATGGAAAAAAAAGCTCTATCTTAATATCTGACATGACAAAACAATAATTGATTTGGAGGCACTCAGCTTCATTCCTGGAAATAAAAACAACAATGTAGAGAAAGAAAAAGACTGCAGGATGTTTTATGGAGTAACTCATACAAAACTACTTGTAAACATTGAATTCTAAAGTATTTCTCCAAGCACTAAATTCTGTAGATCTTTTAGTGTTTTTCAGACAGTAAACTCCATTTCTTAGCTAGTTTACTTTTAGAACTTTTTGAGCAACATAGAAATGTATGTTATCTCTTGATTCCTCTCTAGAGGAAAGAAATATTTAACTGGACACTGTGATTTAGGCTTGCTTTTCATGCGAAAGCATGTATAGTTAGACAATTATTTTCTTTTTATATTTGTTGCGTCTATACAGAATGTGTTCTGTCCTGCTCTTGATATTAAAGCACCACTACGAAAGAAAAGCTGTGGGATGTTGTGTTTCGTCCTTGGTATAAACTCATTTAAACACCTTTCTAAGGGATTCCCCCCTGTACTAAATTCAGAATTTTTAATACTCGTTTTCTAAATGAGAGACTCCAGTGCCCAGCTAATCTGCTTATTTATAGAACTGTGTTTTTAACCTAGAAATAAAAGCTCTATCTTGATATCCCTCCAAAGGACACGAACGTTTACTAGACGCCCTGTGTTTTAAGGTTGTGTTACTTTGCAACGCATGTAAAAGATACAAAGGAATTTCCCTCTTCCCTCTGTTGCCTCAGTTCAGTATGTGTTCTCTTCTACTCGCTGCAATGCAAGCAAAACTGCGGAAGGTAAGGATAGATGGGCAGTGATTTCTTAGTATCTACAACAATCCTTTTCAACACATTAAATACTATGGCCTTTCTCCCGGTAGTAATGTCAGTGAATTGATAGCTCCTTCTTCATTCCTGACTCAGACAAAGGTATCCAGATGCACTATGTTGCTGTCTTTCTTTTCATTGAAACATATGTGGCGATAGGAAGTAATTTCTCTGTAATACCCTTCTACTCAGTTCAGTCTCTGTTCTCTTCCTTTCTGAGATGAGACCTTTACCTTCTAGCTTAACCTAACACTAACTCTAAGCCAAAACACAGACATTTCACTTCCTACCTTCTACACAGTAACTCAACATGAGTATCTTAGTAATAAAAGGTGTATATACACTCCTAATTTGGGGATCCAATCATTTATACGGACACACTATTTTATGCCTGTCTTTCATTCAAAAGCATGTAGAAGGAATTGCGCTGTCATGCTTCTTGCCTCTTTTCTTCTACACCCCAAGATGAGATTTAACCAGAAGAAGTTAAACAAATTTGGAGTGTTAGTTTGAGTTCCTGATAGAAAACCAAGTATAATGCTAAGGATAATAGTAATTAGGTTGAGTTTAGGGTTAATGACTCTGATACGGATAATGATATTGTTAGGTAATGAAAAGTATAGCGTTACGGTGTGTGTTAGTCCAAGAATAAGTGTAGTTTTAGTGTGCGTTTACCTGTTGGGGTTAGGACTATGTAAGGTGTAAAGGTTAGGGTTAGGGCTAATAATAAGGATGTAGTGTCAGGCTCAGGGTGATTGGGTTACCACGGTAGAATGCCCAACTGCAAACAATGTTCTTTCAGAAAACATACCGTGCAGAATGCAGCTGTACTTTAAGATTAAAATCATGCTATGTTTTGAGGAAACTATCCTAACACCTAGATGTCTTTGTGGTTTGTAATGATTGATGTATGTAACTGCAATTGCTGCCAGTCCGGGCACTGCCTGAACACAATGTCTGTGCAGACGTGATATGATATGCTTGCTGTATGATTTTATAGAAATAAGTCTAATCGTATGGATAGTTGGTTTCTGTATTAGATGAGAATAGAATGTGAAACATATATTAAGGTGATTACAGAGAATAGACCTGTGTATACTGCTGAATAATTAAACATCCACATCAGTAACACACTGCTAACAAGAAAACTGAAAATTGCATAAGAAAGGTGTATAAACTCAGCCACAGCTGATCAGTGGCCATCTGATTCACTGCAATCTAAGGTCCAGAGTGCTTCCTTTTGCCAATGCTGCACCTCCTTCAGGTACCTAGACTCTCCCCGGGGCTGGAACCAGGCACCTAAAACTAACAACCCTACGCCCTAATCTTACCCTAAAACTAAAGCAACCCAAAACGTAACCCTAGCCCTAAATCCTACCCTAAACATAAACTATCCTTAAACTTAACCCGTCCCTAAACTTAACACCCAAACACCAACCACAACCCCAATTTTAATCCAAACGACAATACCTACCACAATCCTAATCCTAACCATAACCATAAACCTAACCTGAAATCTAACGCTAATCTTAAAAATAAGCATAACTCAATCCAACGTTAAAACTAACGCCAACCCAACTCTGACCCTAACCCAAAACATATCCCCAACCAAATCCTAACACCCAGAAGTAAAAATAACATTAACCCCTAACCTAACCACAACACTAATGCAAACCTTAACACGTAACACTAACCCCACAATAATCCTAATACCAACTCCAACTCTAACCCAACCCCAACGCAAATAACGCTACCTGAAACCCAAACCTAATCCCAAATCCAAACCAAATGCTAACTCCTAACGCCACTCTTATCACTAAGCCAACTCTATACCTAAAAGTAACACTAATCCATACCCTACACCTAATCCTTACCCACAAATTAACCCCAAGCAAACCCCGAACCCCAAACCAACCCTAACCGTATCCTTAAACATAACCCTAAACCCAAACCAAAGCCCAACAATAACCCTATCTCAAACTTTGCTCTAACACAACCTTAGCCTAAACCCAACACCAGCCCAAAACTAAGCCCGACATCAACCGCAACCCCAACTGGAACACTAACCCAACACTAAATCTAAACATCACACTAACCGCACTCCCTACCCAACCCTAACCCCAACCAAAAAACACAACCCAAAAAACCTAACACTAACCCTAACCCTAAACATCACACTAACACCGACATCTAACCAAACCCTAACACTAAATTTAACAGTAACCCTTACCCTAACCCAAACCATAAACCAAACTCTAACATAACTCTAACCCTATCTGTAAAAATAAACCCAACCCGAGCACCAAACTCTAACCCAAACTTAACCGTAACACCAACCCCAAGCCAAACACTAACTGCAACTCTACACTCAACTCTAATGCTAAACTTAACCTTAACTCTAACACCAACCCTAAACTAACTCCAAACGCAAAAGCAACTCCAACATTAAACCCAACTCCAATCCTTCCCAAACCCCAACCCTAACCTTAACTTTAAACCCTACCTTTTCCCTAATTTTGTCATGACTATGACATGAACAGCTCTGGCGACATTCACATGATACATTGTCTGCACTCTTGAATGAGATGATGATAACAGGTAGCAGAGGCTCCATGGAAGGTATCTAGGGCTCCATACACCCGAGTTTGTCAGGAGTGAGAGCACTGCTTACATTCAAATTGTAAATACAACACAAATGCTTGAGGTGGAGAGGACTCGAGAATACTCTTCTCAGATGTATACCTGAGATACTCAGAGCATGGCAGACTCTGAGCACATTCACATTGTCGGGGATGCTAAACACACATGGGATGGGAAGCCTGCATTGAATTCCTTGTCTTAGAGGTTTCCATACATATTTCAGATTATCAGGACATAAAGTTGCTCTTCCCCTCAATGGTTTAGAGGTTCCATGTGCTATTGATGGCCCTGTCTTCTGGGTTCTTGCTCATGCCT
>PVKB01007944.1:0-24233 GCA_004027205.1 Ctenodactylus gundi
ACAAAGGGTGAGGTTTTAGAAGGATCCTGGGGAACCTGAATTTCTGGCCCGGGGCAGGCTCACTAAAGAAAAAAAAATTTTTTAAACAGCTCCTGACCTCAGTGATTAGCAATAAAATAGTACTTTCCTTGGCCACTTCTACCAAAACCACCCAAACTAACCTCACAACGGACTCTCTGAGCCACAAGTCCTACCATCTCAGCACCTGTCCTCATCATCAAGGAGCCTGACACAGTCTTACTGTTCAGAGGCAGCTGAAATTTCCCAAGAGCATTTAGAGCTGTTCTGGTTTCGCAGGGTTGAAAATCCACCCGCGTGTCCCTTGGAGTGAGCGTCGGGATTTCCATTTATCGGCCATATTAAATTCACGGACCAGCGCGCCTGCTCTCCCTTGCGAGGGACGGTGACCTCTGCAAGCCTGGGCTCAGGGGTCTGGGCAGCAGCAGGCCACAGCTGCTCTTAGGAGACGCTGTGCCTCCGAAGCTGGATCTGTCCGCAGGGTGGCAGGTGCCGCGTGACAACTGACACCGGGAGCAGACCGCACCCTGCAGGGTCTGCTCCGGAGTACGACAGGTCACCCGGTGGGAGCCTGCAGTTCGGAAGGGAGTTACTTTTCACAGGAGAGTGTGGCTAAAGAGGAACAGGAGAAGGTGGCAGGGGTGTGGCGAGCGGTGCGGGCTGGGCAGAAGGGCTGTGTGCACACCAGCGTGCTCTGGTGGGGAACACTGGAACTGCGTGATCAGAGAGCAGGCGCCTCTGGGCTCAACTGCCCATCTCTGCCCGCCCCTCGCCCAGGAGATGCTGGCAGGGATGTCCTTGGCTGAGGGGACGCAGGTTCCTTTGCTGCCATCTCTCCTTTTGAAACACCATGTGTTGGCTTCTGGAAGTTTACTTTCGCCTTCACAAACAAATAGTTTCTTAATAGGAACAATCAAGAAGTAGCGATGGAGGATTGGTTTTGGGGAAGCACTACAGGGATGGCATCCAGATGTGTTTCAACTGGCCCTGTTACTTCCAGAGAAAAACATCCCACCATCACCTTCACCCACTGTGCCACCCGTACAAAGGGGGTGGGACCGGGGAGTGGCACAGTGGTCCTCGTTGGACAGCCTGTCTATTCAACTGTAATTTTGAAAAGCATGTTTCTGGGACCACGCCACACAGGTCTCACCTTGTCAAAAGCTGGATAGACAGCACGAATTTCCGTCAACCAGCCATATGGCATGTGGCCCACGGGGTATGTGGCTGTCAAAATTGCCACAGCCTGCAAGAGGAGAGAGGGCAGTGTTAGCGCAGGCATCTGCAGACAGTCCTCCAGTGGCTGCTGTGATCTTTGACAAAGCCAGAGGTAGAACACTGCACACAGGTGACCAGCATCTGCCAGGACAGGGTGGGTGGAAGCCGAGTTCTGGTGACACCAGGAGACAGCATTTCTACAGAAACCCAGGGAGGAGCTGTCTGAGAAGCCGAAACTACCCCGAAGCTCCCGCCCAGGTTTTTCAGACCCCAGAATCTTCATTTTTTCCACGGAGCCAAAGAGGCCCCTCTGGCCTAACCCGACTCTCAGGTCTCCGGATAAAACTGGAGCCTTCACTGCCCTCCGGAGTCTCTGCCCTGCGCCCACCTCTCCACGTCTGCCTGTCATTTGAGGTGGCGGACACTATCACTGTCAGCGACTTTGTGCAATCTCTTTCCAACCTGACTCATTTTGGGCTGCTCAGTCACTATGGCCCAGGTTAAAATTTTAATTTAATAAAGCTGGTAGGTGTTTTGTACAGCTATTAATGCATTTCCATAAAGGTGAGTTTATTTCCCTATGAACTGCATCTCAAACCGTACTCTATCAGAGCTCAACTCTCACCCCTCTAGTGAAGGAGGACAACAAGCTTCCTGTCCTTTAACGAGCAGAGCAGCAGCGCCCAGCCCTCTAGGGGCACGACGAGGCCACAGCCGTGTGAAGACACTGCAGGGGAGATGGTGTGACACGGGCCATGTAAGCAAGCGTGTGATTGGGCAGGGTAGAGCCACCTTCCCCTCAGGCCTCCCGGCTGTGCAGGCAGGAGCCCTGTCTGGGCCTCCCATCCTGATCCTCCAGCAGACTGGGCAGACGGTCCCTACAGTCCAGCTCTGTGCCCCGACACTGTGCTTCCAGACCAGGCTGCCAGCTCTGACATGGCCATGACCACACCATTCATACCTTTTTGCTGAGCAGTTTCAGGGGAAGACGGAATTCTGGCACAGAGGTCATTGGGGATCCATACTTTTTATTGGGAAACTTTACGCTGTCTGGAGTCTTTGCCCAGCACCCACCTCAAGTTAAAAAAGATTCTGTGCTGCAGAGGCCACCCCAGATAATGTCCATGACTCAAAAAAAAAAAAAAAAAAAAAAAAAAAAAAAAAAAAAAACCCCAAAACCCAGGCACACTGAGGCAAGAGAACGTGGTCTGCTGCAGATTTACTGAGTTTTCCTTCCCAGGCAGAGTGCACGGCTTCGCAGGACGTGGAAACCGGCCGGATACTCCCGGTGAGGGACCCGCTGACGGCGCCGTCGGGGCTCTGGCTCCTTCAGGCAGAAGCCACATGTCAACGAAACCAGAGGCCCCAAGGAGCGGCCACTGGCCTTCCTGAAGGACCGGCAGTGCCAGGGATTGAATTAACGCTCCAGAAGGCAGCGGAGGAGGAAACAAGTGAAGTCATTCTGTTCGCTCATTCCCAACTTGAAAGGGGTAGAAAGTGAGTCAACTCTCTCTTTGGAGATGTTGCCAGTTTCCAGATAAACGGAGTTTGAGTAAATACAGGAGAGCCTCATCTGGAGGGACGCACACAGCCAAAGAGCACGGGGTCCTGGTGGGCTTGGTGGCATGGGGAGGAGGACGGTGACTGGCAAGGGAGGGTGGGCTGGGCCCGAATGGAGGGACTGGCCTTGCTCCCTCAGGCACAGTCACGTGGCATGTCCCACTGTCCTATGCAACTCCAACAAAGAAACCATATGTGGGCACTATGAAAAGGCCACTGGTGGGAGTCAGCCGGGATTCCAACACTAGCACAGCTTTAGTTGGCCTGTCTCCTCAGCATTTCTGTTCTTTGCCCCGGTTGCTCAAGGGGCAAATGAAAGGGATAGAGCTGTTTTCCTCTACAACGATAAAAACCCAAATTAAATGACTCCTAGTCACTGAATGAGCACCTACCTTTCATGGCTTCCTAGTGGGACCATGTTACGTAATTTTAGAATTAGTTGAGGTGAACTGGGAATAATTTTTAATCTACCCACCCCACAAGGTGATTACATGTGCCCACATTCCACTCCCAGAGTGCCCTACCTCTGTAGCCGCAGAGCTGCCACCAAGGTCCCGGGAGACAAAGAGGTTGACTATGGGCCGGCTGATCCTCTGCGTGGCCAAAATCAGAGCCAGAGGCCACCAGAAGCTCAGCATCTTTCTGACTGTGGCATCTCCCTGCATTGAGAAATGAAGATTAAAAAGTTGACTAAACTCTAGAGATTGAAACAGAAAAAAACAACTCAAGATCCAAGCATTCCTTCTTTACGCCAATCATGAGTTAATACACTGTCCTTAACAGTTGTCTGAGGAAAAGTCTCTGTTGACAAGCCAAGTTGAATTAAATAAAATGTACAGTCTTATTACAAACTAATTCAGACTGTTGGCAAGTCAAAGCATACACTAAAGTCTGACAGATCCTACCACTGTTTTCCACACAAGGGATCTCCTATCAAGGCAGAGGAGAGGCCAGTTCCACAGCTGGAGAAACAGGTTTGAAATTAAGTCTTTGTATATATCATCACAGTGACTGGCTGGGAGCCATGTAAGTAGGAGGTAGCTCTTAGAAATACAAAAGGTCTATAATTTATTTTGGAATCAGTGTATATTAATGTACCTAATTATTTAGGCCTTGTGTAAATGGACAACAGAGGTTCTGATCATCAGAGCTTTCGCAGAAGTCACATAAATGGTTTAGAAACCTAAGCAAATTCAAACTGTGGTAAAGAATAAAGCTATTTCTACAGACCTCTGCAGCCACAGTGTGTGCTATCTTTAAAGCCTGGATTTCACCATGCAATTTGGGTTTTGATTCAAGAGGATAAGGGTTACATCACGGAACCATCACGGCCACTTAATCTATTTCCCTTCGTTGGCAGCTGCGTGTTGAAAGACGGATAGTTACTGTCAAGACTAATTTGATGTGGTTGGCCCAATGGTGAAAATAACTGGGTAGAAGTCCACAGCTGGCCTTATCTCAGATGAAAGGAAGCGGTCGTCACAATTACTGTTTTGACATGATGAAAGTACCGTGTGGTCAAAGTGGGGGCTCGGGGCGTGGTGTGGGGAATCTGTTCAGGGACATACATGATCATTCACATTAGAACTAGAACTTAGAACTAGATGGAAGGAGATTCAATGATGCCTAATACCTCTGGGTAGGAAAAACTAGCAGGTACAGCGATCAGATCCAGTTTATTCTTACGATGGACAGAAAAGGCAGGCACTTGTAAAAGGTCACACAACTTATTCTTACTTGTTTCTCACTCAATTTTCAAGGTATGGGCCAAACTGGACCTGTTTGAGGTGTCCCTCAGAGAACAGGCCCTTGGCTTTGGAGGCGCCTACACACTCAGCGCAGTTACATGCTGTCTCAGATTAGGTCTAACGGTTGCTTTCTGTGTTGATCTCATCTGCCCAGGCGTGTAAAACTGCTTGAAGGTACAGACTGTAGCTTAACATTTTCTGTGCTCCTATAGGACCTAACGAAAGATCTGATTGGTGGTCCATAGGAAAAAGGTACGTGAATAAGTGATGGGGATTGAACTGTGTAGAAAGTATAAACAAAGCCTGCAACCTAGTTGCAAAACTAAATATAATAAAATGTGAACTGAAAGGGTCTCTGGGTCCAAAAACTTCCCTGACTATAAAACAGTTTTCAACAGGGAGCAAGGCGGGCATCATGGCGAATCTGTCCTTTGCCTGAGCGGACGTGGTGGGCCTCAGTCTTCTCACGGGACCTCGAGATCCCTTGTCTCTGCAGCTTACCGATTCACCAACCATCCTTCCCCGCAGACCTTGCCCAGCCCTTGGTCGCAGGCATGATACCATGACGCGCATATTTGTGCTTCACCCGTGGCTGAGTCGGGCAGACGTACCCCCAGCTCGGGTCCGCTCCTGTCGGGGATGATGTCGTGGATGTTCCGGTAGTAGCCCAGGCACAGGGTGGTGCAGCGCACAAGCGCGCCCATGTACAGGGAGAGGATGGGGATGAGCAGCGGCTCCCGGCACTCCAGGTGGCTGTGCAGCAGTATGGCTACAAATACAACCTGCGAGGAAGGGGGGCGGGCGTCAGCTGGGGAGGGGTGACGGGAGGGGCCTGGCAGCACTCCTGAGCTGGGAGGCGGATCTCAGGGCCGAGGCCTTCACTGTGACATAGGAGGCCCCAACGTGGGCTAGGCTTTGATACTGCTCTGCAGACATCTGGGGCTTGCCGGAGAAACATACCCATCATTTTGTTAGGTCCACCCTTAGGACTCCTTTAAGGCAATGGCCCAGCTGGTTCAGATTACTGCCTAAGGAATAGCACAAACTCTGGCTTGCCAAACTCCCACCCCAAATACGGTAGTGCTTTTGCTCTGGAGGCTAGATCCTGGTGTGCACGTGAAGCCACACCTGAGGAAAGGGCAGTGGTGGTCAGAGAGTAAATTTTATAGAATGGAAGCTACCAAAAATGCTGCCCACAGCCCCACCGGCAATTAAAGTAAAACAACTTAAATCATAAATCTAAACTATTAACTCACAAAACTATCAGGTTGAAATAACCAGTCAGGAGACACTGAAATCATAGCAAGGTGTCAGTGTGTACTCAACAGCACAGTCACTGGAGTAAAGTTTACAGTGTATTAATCTCCTTATCCTGCAGAGCTTGGAGAACCAGCCTAGCCTCTGCCCAGAAGCATCCCTGGATCCACTCATGCAGAAGATTCTGGAAGCGTTCGGAATGAAAAGGAGGGTAACTGGGCAGGGGACAGGTCTGGGCAACACTTTTAGGGGTCACACAGTCCTGGAGAAATAGGCATGTCAAAGGTAACACGGTCACGCCTTCCTGACCGAAGCATTACCTTGAGGCTCCATGACCAAGAGCCAGAGAGGACAGAAGTTATGAAAGGAGCCTGGGCCAGACTAGTGGCATCAGTGTGTCACACTGCCAGACACAGAGGGCAGCAACGGAGAGAACTCTGATGAACGACACCAAGAGTCAGATGCCAGGGGAGGCTTGCTCATGGTACAGAGTGACCCTCACGCCTGGATGTCCTTCTGAGCCGCAGTGAGGTGGGCCCTGCCGCTGAATCTTTAGGGAGTAGAGGACGGAGGTGCCACTTGGCTGTGTGCCCAGCACACAGGTGCCACTTCTAGAGTGCCCAGCACATGGGTGACAGGGGCAGTGTTGTCACTGTAGGAAGAGATGGCGCAGCCCTCACACACACACTTGCCAAGGATACCAAGGAGCTCAGCGAAGGGAATGAGGGAGCCGACGACCGTCCCATGAGGGCTGCTCCCAAGAGGACCAACTCTAACGCGTGGACTCAAAGCTGTGGGGACCTTGCTGGAAAAGTATGTGTGGAGCGGGAAACTGGGAGTTTTGTGATGTGGCCTGATCCCCACTTTTCAAAAAAAAATCATTTTGGGTGGTACACAGAGGGTCACTTAGCTCACAAATGTGGAGGCTGCAAGTCCAGATGACCCGCCCCCGCAACACCACATGAAACTTTGGGGAATAAACCACAATGATCACGAATTAGATCCTTCAAGAAGAGGACACACATCGCTTCTCAGACTGCTGGCAAAGATCAAGTGAGGCCACCCCAGAGAGGGGAGTAGCTACTGAGCCAGGAGAGGCTGAAATGGCTGATAAAGGCTACAGAAAGAAAAGGGAGCGAGAGCATGCAGTCACTGCACGGAAGCCCCTTTCCCAGGAAGTCTGACTATGAAGTAACAAGGAAAGAGAACTGTAGCTAAAGAGTTACATGGGGACCCAGAGGAAGCTTCCTGCTACTGGTTGCAGATTTCTGAGCTTGTTTATGTGCCAGGACAAATAATGAGGTGGGGAGCAGAGGGGGCCACTGACAGTGGATCAGCAAGGCTCCTGAGGAAGCAGGCTGGGCCAGGCCCCAAGATACAGGTGGAAGAAGTGACCCTAAAGAGCAGGGGTGGGGTGGGGTGGGGACTAGAAGAGACGGACTGGACAGGCAATGACGTTCCTCTTCTGCAATGAGGGGCAAACAGGGATGATGTAACTGGGACTTAGAGGCTGAGCCTGCAGGTGCCCCATAGGTAACTACAGCAGGATGAAGCCCCAGTGCCTTGTATCTGTCTTCTCTATTACCTCAGTCAGATCTCTGCTCAGCTCTGCACGCAGGCCTGTCAATCACTGCAGGAGTCTTGGTCTAAAAGCTGTCCATACAGATTTATTAGCCCCAACCTTACCAGCCTCTCTTATCCCTTTCAAGACCAAGGAGGCCAAGGCAACCACAACTAACGTAAGTTTCAGGATTTGCAGGGACATCCAATTGTCAGTTCTTACAACTACCAACTGCAGCCTGTGGAGCAATGCCCGGAAGTGCTCAGCCATTGTCTTAAGCCTACAGTACAATTCCGGGAAAAACGGAGTTCTGCAGACCACTCCATGATGGGGCCACCCTTCCTCCACTGGGAAAAATGACCCCATGATGAAATCAAGGGGTAGGAATGAAACTTTCCCCTCCGTTACCCTAATGAAGTTTCTACCAGAACCTGAGGTACCCATAAGCCAGCTCATGACCTGGTCAGAATTACCTAAGCCACCAGACATGGAAACACTAACCTCTGCGCGTTTTCCTTGTTTCTATAAAAGCCCCAGATGACAGAGCTGAAACCTATTTTTTATCTGTCCCCTGGCATGGCCACACTGATCAAAGGTTCTTTCCTACCCTTCATCTCTGCTTGTCTTGTTTGGTGTTTTGGGACGGCAGTCTATCCTGGTATGCTCGGACCCCTGGAGCTGAGGCTGGGTCCAGTCCAGTAACAATGACCTGAATCTGAAGGTAAGCTTACAGGTCTGGTGTCTGAAAGTTGGGCAATTTGGTTGCCTAAGTTTCTCCATGAAGTGGATAAGTGTGTATGGGGGTGGGGGATACACCCTCGGAACAGTTCCTAAGGGTCAGCAGAGGAGCGTGAGGTTTTTCACTTTGGTCATTTGTCCAGCTTTGTAAGCAGCTATGACCTGAGGGCAGGTGGAGAAAGGTGCAGAACACCCGGTCAGCTCAAGGCTGGGATCTGGCTGGAAGGCAGAGGTGGAAAGACAGCACAGAAGAGATTCAGATCTGAGCATTCTGGGATCTCAGCTGACCTTAAAAACAAGGACACAGGAAGAAAGAAAAAGGAAGGAGAAATAATATTGAGAGAACTGTCACTTTATTTCTAAGTAAGCAAAAGGAATCCAGAGGACCACAAACTAAACCTGCCACAGCTATAATACTAGTAAATCTCAGAGTCATATTACAACAGAAAAGCATTCTTTGCATGGCCAAACCAAGAGATTTTTTGTTCTGTTGTGTGAAAACAATTAACTTAGAAATTTCTTTGAAAGAGGGGAAAAAAAGAGAGAGAGATGCCCCTGAAATCCCAGACGTTACCAACAAAATTCAAGTTACCATCAACAGTTACTGACTTCTTAGCCCAGATGGGTACTCTGAAGTATTTTCGCATTGGCTGTATTTATACATCACCAAATTAGGTAGCTGACAAATGCTTTTGGATGAGAGAAATGAAGCTTGGGGTGAAGGGACAGTAGACTTAAGGATAAAAATGGAATTTATCCCCCCAACATGTTGAGTTAGGAGCTCAAGCAACAAGGTTTAAAATAACTAATCCACCAGGAACAGCCCGAGGAGGCCAGGCAGCACCTGAACCCAGCTCCCCTCGCTCCTGCTAACCAGATCTGTTTATTCCAACGTGCAGGGGCCAAGATGAGGTTTAAAGCTGAGGGAAAAAATAGCTGTGGCATGCTGGCCAAGTATGTTTCAGAGGTATGTTTTTTTTTTCCTCTCTACCCTTGGATGCTTACTATATTTATCTTGGACAATGTCTAGGGCTTCCTTCTTTTTCCCTTTTCTTTTTTGCCTATAAAATAACACACCTCCACAAATGTTCACTGAGTTGATGTCAACGTGTGAAATGGGGGGGGGGGGGGGTGCTTCCCTTACTGCAAATGAACAGCTAAATTCACCTCTCAGGGGAGCCCGAAAGCACGACCGGGAACGAGACGCTAATAACTCTACAAGAAAATTAACACAAGATATACTGAAGCATACTGTTAGCTGGTACTCAGGCCTAGGCATACATCGTGTTAGCAGGATTCAAATTGCTTTTAACCGTGAAGTACGTGATAAATGCAATTAACTCAGAAATTTAATTCTTGGTCTTTTGGGAAATACTAGTTTAATAGTAGGTTATTTCAAAAAGTGGCTAAAGTCTAGGGTGTACAATGTGGGAAGGTCCAGGGAAGTGTCCTACAGTAGAATGGAGAATTTGGAAGGGTACTTAGAGATGATGCCCTAACTTCTCCCCCGTGAAGAAATCATCCTTTCAGAAGTCACCCATCCAACTGCGGGAACTTAGTGTACTGTAGGAGCAGGGGAACACCCGGGGCCTGTCAGCTATATACAGCCTGCAAATCATTTAGACCAGCCTAGCCAAGGCAGCCACACCAAAGAACAGCAGTTTCAGCCATCACAGTAAGGGTTAATTAAATGCTTTACCAAAGACAGTAGGCTAATTTTTAAGCTGATAGTTTTGTATGGCTTATGAATGATGTCATAAACATCCTCGTGGGCCTGGGCAGAAGAAACAGTTTGCCCACTCCTGACCTAACTGGTAAATGACAGGCATTAAGTCTCATTTTCTGTTAGGTTATCATGTGGCACTGTCATCAGAGGAGAAAGGGAAGAAGACCCGGCCAGAGCCGTGGGCTGGCCTCAGAGCGCTGGCCGGCCGGGGGAGGCAGGGCAGGCACGTCTTTCTCAGACAGTGTGGGAGGATGAAAGAACCAATGTCTTGTTTCTTTGCAACGTGGGGAAATGATGCGGGCCCGGCAGCTCCGCACGGCATTCACACACGGAACGACACTGGAGGATAACTTCTAAGTGCTTCACTGGAAGAGACTGCAGGTCGTCAGGCTGCACCGAGAGTATGCAGCAAAGAGGCCGCGACCACGCCAGAGCGTGCCAGGCGTGACAACAGTCATTTCACGGGCTCACGCTTCCGGAATAACCCTCACAACCTCAGACACTGAACTGAAATGCATGATCCCTGTTAAGTTTGGCTCCAAATACCCTCCAAAAGCCCCAAGTGGTAGATGTGGATTATCTGCGACCTCCCGCGCTGTTGGGAGGGAAAGCCCGGCTGGGGGAGCAGATCACTGAGGCTGTGGCCTCAGCACAGGCGCCTGCCCGGCTTCGTTCCAATCGCTGCTCCTTCCCCTTGTGATGCCATGAGAAGCCAGGCCCTCCGCCAGGCCCTTCCACCATCGCCCAATGGCCTGAGACTGCCTGAAACGGTGGGCTGAAATAACCCTCTCTTCCCTAAAGTTGTGGGCGTTGGGTATCGTGTCCCAGCAATGACAAAGTAACTATGACAAACCCTCACGCCAGTGAGACCACACACCCATCTATCACAGGATGTGTTCTTTTCTCATCCGTTTAACAAAGGCTCAACAGGAAGACCATGCTGCTAAGTCCAGGCTGAGCACAAGGCCGACTGCACGGGCAGGGCTACAAATGCGCCATCTGTTACACTCAGCACGCCGTTCTCAGGAGGGGACGGGGGGCTCTGATTGACACCCGGACCAGTTACCTGAGCTATGACGTCTGAGATTGAGGCACATCCCACCAGGAAGCTGTATTTGTGTTTTAAGAGGATGCCAGCATGGGTCCATGCCTGCCAGAAAGAGAAGAAACCGCCATTAGAGCCCCGGCGGGAGTTACGCTGCTCCTCGTCGCTATGATTTACTGAACACTCCTGCAGTATATTTTACACCTTCAGAAATCTTAGCACTACGGGTCCGAGAAGGTGCTAAAATAACTGTGACCTGGTCTGGCAGCTAGCTCCATATTATTAGACTTAAGTGAGGTGAGTGACCGTATGTATTTGCTGAGTAGCCGTCTATGCAGACTGGCTTGTGTGCCTGCGGAAGGTGGATGAGCCGCATGGGCGAAGGAAATGGGATCCCTCTTGGAGGTGTGTACAGGGCACTGGGGCAGCTCCTCCTTCTAGGAAGCAAGTCACACGCAGACTCCAGCCCGGTCCTGACTTACTCCAGTCATCGGAGGTCCTGACTACTACTCACCAGAGGTTCTCAATGGCGGCAAGGAGGGTTCTGCTTGTCTTGTCTTCAGGTTTGGGCGGGATCTGGACTGACACTGTGTGTATTCAAGAAAAATCAAGAGGAAGGTCTTCCAAAGGAAGCAGGTGACCCAAAGCCCAGGAAAGGGCAGGCTGGAAAAGTCTAACAGTCACCGCGGGACTTGTTTAAGGACCATCCTTCCTATCTTTAAGGCTGATTTGGGCAGACCTAGAAATAACATTTCATCACAGCTCAACGCAGGCAGATGAGGATGATCTCGTCCCCAGACCTGTGCCAAGATTTCATACAGCAGCTGCTTCCTGTTCTCCTTCCTCAGCTCAGAGGTCCCAAGTGTTAAAAGAAATACAAGCTGTAGATCACATCTGCCGTCAGCACCTCTGGACCGCGTTTGTTGTCTGAAAGCTATCTGGACCATACGCTTCATGGTTTCCAAACAGTCTCTATCCAGCCAACATATCAGGACCACATTGCCTGGTGTGTGGGCGTGCGTGCATGTACACATGTGCACACGTGTGTGTGTCCATATATATGCGTGCAGGTGGAGCAGGGAGAGATGACCTGTTCCTTATCCTAATCAATGTACATTACTCTGGTTTTATGAGAGTCCCTGACTGTTATATTAGGGCCTTTGGAGGGAATTTATAGACAAAATTAAGCAAGAAAAGGATACTGATTCCAAATGTTCTAGTTCTATACTGGCTGAATATGTATTGTTAGAAATGCTTGGGAATAGAAGTGGCTCAGACTTCAAACTGACTCTAGAATATGTGCACATACCAAATGAGATATCTTGGGGATGAGACCCAAGTCTAAACACAAGATTATTTTGTTTCATACATACTTTATATAGCCTGAAGATAATTTTCATACACTATTTAAAAATGTCTTGTGTGTGAGATAGTTTCATAGACAAGGATGGATGTGAAATTTCCCAGTGATGGTGACATGTTGGTACTCTAAAAGTTTTAAATTTTGGAGTATTTAAGATCTTGAATTTGTACTGAGGTTTAGAAACTCTTGTGACAAAAAACTGAGCTGAGAGCAGTAGAAGACAGGGTATTTAGGATTCTGCAATTCACTTTTATGAACAGCTCTGATTTCCTGGAATTCGGTGAATAATCACATTTCTGTGTTGAGGTTCCTACTTCCCAGTTTAGAGGGAGGACAGGGCATTGTGATGGCCTCGGCTGTGGATTCAGGCCTCAGCTCCTCCTTGGTGTGCAGCCTCACACTCTTCTCTAATTGTGTAGCCGAAGGCTCTGTGCTCCCTGCAAGCCAGGGTGAGTGACAGGAAGCTGGCACCACCAACTGCAAACCCTTTGCCCTTTCTGTTCTCCCAAGTCATCCAAATCAGCCACCAGAGGAAATTCACTTGGTGACAAGGAAAAAAAAAAAAAAAAAAAAAAGGAACATCTAGGTGCAAGTTTTCAGGTGACCCAAGTATCCCACTTGGGGATGTCCTAACAATTAAGAACCAGAAAGTTCATGTCACAACTAGGAGGTTAATATTTAAGGCTGCAGACCAGAAGAACACTGTCAGAGTAATGAGGCCTGCCACAGGGCAACTCCAGGCCACACAAGGCTTCCGATGACCTCTGAGAAGATGGATCGTGGACACTCCTATACTGCCTCATTCCTGCCGAGTTTTGGGGCTGCCACATCACGTGACACAGAGGTCCTGCTGACTCGTAGGTCTAATGCATGTAAAACTTGAGGACTTGAGGTATGGAGTGGTGACTACCAATTATACACGGCTAACAAGGTTTTAAATACCCTCCCAAAGGTAATTTATTTTCCAGCATTGGACACAACAGAAAATATTACGATTTTTTGCACTGTTTTTTTTTTTTTTTTTTTTTTTACGACACAGATTTATAAAACAACAACAACAACAAGCATCTTGCCCGGGATAGTGGCACACACCAATAATTCCAGCACCCTAGGAGGCTGTGGCAGGAAGAACACAAGTTCAAGCCCAGTCTGGGCAACTTACTGATTTAGTGAGACACTGTCTCAAAAATAAACAAGTAAAACTTAAAAATTAAAAAAGGGGCTGGGGAGAAAATACCAGCACAAAGGCCCTGAGTTTAATACCAGTACTGAGAAGCCCTACAGGAATAGTACAGCAGTTAAAGAGCTTGCCTGGCAAGCTCAAGGCCCTGATCAAATTTCCCAGAACTACATATGCTAGACAGATGTTGTGGTACATGCCAGTAATCAAAGCACTTGGGAGGATGAAGCAGGAGGACTGCTGTTTATTCAAGGCAACCTGGGCTACATAGTGAGTTCAGGAATAGCCTAGACTATAAAGTAAAACTTTGCCAAAAAAAAAAAAAAAAAAAAAAAAAAAAAAAAAAACAGAACTTAGGGACATGAGTGGTCTTTGTTAATATAGTTAAACTAGTTCTTAAAGTAATAACATCCTATTACCATCCCTAGAAGATTCTTAGCCCAAACCTCAGGAGCTTAGACCTCACAGTGTTAAGCTCATCAGAAAGCTATTCTTATCTTTTAATCCTGATGAGATCAAGTTTTTGCCATCTGTCAGAACTTGTGGCAAGAATAGACAATTCTCATAACCTGAAGAATGGATTGGTTAAAAGTCAAGGAAATCAGTATGATGGTACCTCAAAAATCAGAAATAGATTAGGGGTATATTTCAGTGGTAGAGCACACAATGTGTAGCACACAAAAAAGTTTAAAAATAGAATCACCATATCATCTAGGCCATCAGTTCCATTCCTGGTTTTAGACCCAAAAGAACTGAAGAGGTATTTGGAGCGGGGCCTGGTGGTATACACCTGTCACCTGTCACCCCAGGTACCTAGGAGACCTAGGCAGGGGGGTCTCAAGTATGGGGCCAAGCCTGGGCCACTTAGGAAGAGTCTGTGTCAAAATCTAAAAAGAGAAGATGGTGGTTGGCATACAGCTCAGGCCTTCCTGGGTTTAACATTAGCACCAAAGTAAAAAAGAAAAAAAGGTATGTGTACATCCATGGCTGTAGCCAAGACATAGAAACAACACAAATGAATGGAGAGACAAAGTACGCTATATCCATAGAAGGGAATATTATTTAGCCTTAAAATTTCTACACAAGCAACCAAGCAGGCAGACCTAGAGAATATCACGCAAACTGAAGTGAGGCAGTCACAAAAGACCAACCAGCGTAGACTGGACTCACAGGAGGCCCAGAGCAGTCACATTTACAGAGCACGAAAGCCAAGCGGGGGTTCAGGGGCCGGAGGGAGGGAGCGTGCAGGGTGGTTTGACAGGTATTTCAGTTCTGCAAGATGGAAGAGCCTGAAGATTAAGCGCACAGGACTCGGAACGCTCTCCTGGCCCGAGCAGCCCAGACAAGAACGGTCCGAGCAGTGAACTATTTCCTAGACCCCGACGGAAGTCTACTCACCATGGCATCCATGAAGGGGAAGGCAGCGAGATACAGGAAGGCCCTTCTAGTCTTACTCCCTACGGATTCGTCCACATGGTGCAGCTTGTTGATAATGTAGTAACCCAGGTCACTATAGGCTGCAAAAGGGCCAGGAAACAGAGAGGCGTTAGAAAAAGATCTTAAAATTCAGTTTACCTCCAAGAATGCTAAAACCTATTGGAATGTATTCTTTGTTTGTTGTAGAAAAATGCTGAGAAAATTACCTCACTCTTCTTTACAGACAGGGTCTCACTAACACTTGGGTTCTAATCACCCAGCTGTTCTATGGCTAGGTGGGGTAAGTATGTCTTCGTGGAAAATAACAATGCAGTATTATTAAATATTATAAATATGATATACTATTCATAAATTAACTAATGCAGTTATTACAACAACTTCTTAGCATATTTTTTGAGGCAGGGTTTCGCTCTGTAGTCCAGGCCAGTCCTGAACTCACTGTGCAGCCCAGGCTGGTCTCAAAGTCACAGCAGTCCCCCTGCCTCAGCCTTCTAAGTGCTGGGATTACAGGCGTGCACCACCACACCTGGCTTATGTGGTGCTGGGGAACTGAACTCAGGGCCTTGTACTTGTTAGGCATGTGCTCTAACCACTGTGCTATTCCCCCAGCCCGTCCCACATTTTCACTAATATAAAGATGGGTCTCTTGTGCAAACCACCAATACCTTTCCATGATCTGTTCATCTTTCACATACATACTTTTCCATCTTAACTCACTGGATTATTTTTTTTCAATGAACTGAATTCCTTTTTACAAGTTTACTTAGTATCAACACAATCTACCATTGGTACACTTTTCTATCATTTGGAGATTATAAAAGAATGCAAAGGGATAAGATTGAAGCTAAATATTTAAATACATTAGATTTTTACCAAGAGAAAACTTCCAGACATTAACAAGCCCTTTGGTGCTTTAAAGGCAGCTTTCCATGTGCTAGCATCCGGGAAGCCCCTCCTGCTTCAGGACGCGTCAGGCACACAGCAGGCACTGCACCCCTGCAGGTGGGAGGCGTGCACACATGCCCAAGAGATATGAGAGAGGGCCTTCCTCGCGTAATAGCTAGACATCCCGATGAGTATGATTAGGGAGGATCAGCCAGGCTCGCGGGCGCAGGCCTGTAATTCCAGGACCCTGGGAGGCTGAGGCAGGAGGATCACGAGTTGAAGCCCAGCTAAGCAACTTGGCGAGTTAGTAAAACTGTCTCAAAACTGAAACTGGAAAACTAGGTGGGGATGTGGTTCAGTAAGAAGATACTGCGTGAGACCCAGAGAGACGGACAGACGGACACACACACACAGAGTAAATAAGTTAATGGTACACACGTCAACACCGATTCCTTGTGCTGTTGTGTTGCGCAAGTGTTCTGACAGTGAATGCTACCACAGTTCTGTCTCAGGACTACGGACAGTCATGCACTCGACAACCACGGGAGCTACACCACAAGCGGTCTCATTACATGTGAAATAAGTCCCCCACACTTCAATGTTTGGGAACACCTTATTATCACATTAATTAGTAAAGAAAAAGCTGGCGGTGGTGGTGCAGGCCTCTAATCCCAGCACTCGGGGGGGCTGAGGCAGGTGGCCTGAGACTAGGATAGGAAACTTGGAGAGATTGTCTCAAAATCATAAATGAAAAAGCGGGAAGGCCCCGGGCTCAATCCCTAACACACAGTCTCCATTCTTTACCAGGATTCCTCTTGAATTATAAGACTTTTGCAGTACGTGATGTCCAGGCTCCCGAAGCAACAGATGGGGATGGCCGAGGAGGGCACTGTAGGGCACAAGCAGGGGATGCTAGGGGGCAGGAGGCTGCAGTGGCTCTGATTCCCAGAGAGCAAGGCAGGGCCAAAGTAAAGCTCCACACACTCCCAACGCGGCAGCTGAGAAACGTGGAGCCATCGGGACACCCAAGAAGGAAGAGAATGCCAGCGGAAGGCACAAAGAGAAGGGCCCTGGGAAGATGGGACTGGCGTCAGCAGGGGACGCAAAGGAAGGAGACGCCGGGCGCCTCGGTCATCGGGATGAGCAAGGGACGGAGGCGGCTTCGTGCACCCTTGGAAGGCAGCGTGGGAAGCCGCAGTCTGAGACATAAACACAGAGGGAAGATGTCACTGCGTCACTGGCACGGTCCCCGCTAGGTGCCACTGCGTGGCAGAAATTCTGCCTCAAACTTTATCCTTGGTGCTATTTATTTGTACATTTGTTTTTCATGCGGTCAACAAATGCTCCCAGCGTGGGGACACACAAAGACACAGTCCTGACCCACCTACAGCACTGTCTCCCCCCGCGCCCCAGGAGACACCCTGGTGATGAAAGGGCAGCTATGTGGCTGAGCAGAGACACGCGAAGCAGACAAGATCACATTTGAAATCTCTTCTAAGGGAAGAGGCTCCTCCAGGATTGGTAGATTATTTATAAATACTGAAAAGTATGAAGCACTGGCATTCTTCCAGACTGGGAAGAAATCTAAGCTAGAGGCAGTCATACTGAGAACCAGGGTTTCTCCAGCAAGCACTATGGAGCTCAGTCTCTGAAAGAAATCTATGAGCCTAACCAAGGCACTAGTTTATATCAAAGGAAATAGTGCATAATCATATAATGCAGTTGAATTTTTAATTAGGATCAATTCCTATACAGACCATGAGGTTGTAAGGATGTGAATAAGCATCAGTAGAATACATTGACCTACACTGATTGGAACTGTGCTGAACACATGTGGATACTGGTCCAAGGCTGCCTTATTCAATATGGATGTCCAGAGACATCACAAAAGATGGCCCCTGGCATCAAAGGGTCTCCAAGGGGCTGTGCAGAAGACAACAGCAGATGACCCACATGATGCTTTCCTTCTGTCTCGCCATCTCTTCCAAGAACCCCTTCTTTCTTCCTTTTCTCTGCCTCTCCCTCTGAATTTCCACATGGTCAACACAGCTTCTCCTATCTTTTCTGGCCTGAATACACAGCATCCACCCTGGTACCTGAGACACTCCGTGCTGGATTCTTTCTTCATTTCCTTGATTTTAAAATGTGTGGCTACTGCCTACCTGCCATGCGAGAGTTCCTCTCTTCTCACACCGTCACGAGTCACTTGCCCTCTCTCGAATCCAGGAGGGGCTTTACAATGAACCAGTGTACAAGACAACTGGGATGCGTTTATTCGAAAAGTAAGTCAAACAAAAGGCAAAGTTTACTGTCACTCTTCTGTGGTCCTATTTAGAAGAAATAAAAGCCCCCAACATCCAAAGCAGAAAGATGAGCTCTTAACTATTAAGGATGTACTGCTGCACAGGTAAGGGGCCCACATTCATACTCAGCAACAGCCTATGGGAAAACAGACACATTTTATCAGAGTTTGAGAATATCTAAAAGGAGAAATGCATGCTTGCCTAGCAAGTGCAAGGCCCTGGGTTGATTTCTTAGCACCACATAAGCTGGGTGTGGTGGCACTCGCCTGTAATCCCAGCACTCAGAGGAGGCTGAGGCAGGAGGACTGCTGTGAGTTCAGGACCAGCCTAGGCTACAGAGCAAGACCCTATCTTAGTAAAAGAAAAAACAAAGGAAAAATGCGTTCATTAAATGTATGGAAGACATCATGCTGGGAAAGTTAACATACAGTAAAATAACACAAAAAGAACTAAGGAATTGGCCATTAAACTGGAAAAAAAATGCAAAATGCTATGGTGGAGCTAAAATCAGCAGGCTGATTCTGGGCAGGAGTAGTAGGCACGCAACAAGTGCAAAAGCTGGGAACCGCTGGAAACTTTACAGATAAAACATAAGTTTCAAACAAGTTTTTGGTAGTGCTGCGATTAAACACGCACATGCTAAGCAACTGCTCTATCCTGTGGTTACATCCTCAGGCCTTGCAAAATTGAATTTCGAGAACATGATCAACCTCTTGACTCCATTTTATACAGAAGACTAGGGAACACCAGCAGGGTTGCGCCGGAGTGCAACCAGTGAGGGCCAGTCCACGTGGCCTTTCCATCCCAAGCCCCGAAGGAGTCTTTTCCGCTCCACATTCTACATGTCTCTTTATAAATGCTGTTGAAAAATTAGAGGAACTCATGGAGAGAAAATTCATTAAGGCACTGAGGAAATAGCACCTAAAGGATTTCTATGCCAATCAAATTAGTTTTGCCTGAAAAAAGAGTAGAGGAAAATTAAGCTGAAACTTAGATTTCTCTGGAGCCATATTTCTACCCTGTGAATAAAGTCTGATGAATTAGTCGTACGTGGTTTTGCTGACTGTGGGGTGTTGATGCACAGAAGGCCCACCCGTCTCCATCCCAGCAAAGGGCTCTGGAAGGCTGCCAGCCCAGGCCGCCGCTCCTCCAGGCCCCACATCTGGAGGGCTCACGCTTTCGTTTCCTGTGTCCATGCTCCCCTGGGACCGCACGGGTGTCCCAGGCCTGACTGCCAACGGGGGAACGCACACAGCTGTTGTCAGCACGCTAACAAGTGAAGATGGGCTCCAGGGCCTACAGCAGCTGGCGCACGGAGCACCAACCGACACCGGGAGAGACATGTCCACTGATGCAGGAAAACGGTGACAGGAGAGGGGGACAGACACAGTGCGCCACCACGGAGGCATGGCTAAACTGAGCAGAACAAAGGCAAGATCCGCTAGCCCACTGCAGGGGCCGGGGGGGGGGGGGGGGGGGGGGGGGGGGAGGCAGGTGAGCCAGGTGCCGGTGTGCAAGCAGCGCACAAGAACAGGACTACGCTGGGGTGGGAAGCCGCCGGAGCGAGCCAGGGAGCTGGGGATGACAAGGCCTTGCAATCCGAGTTTCTCGCATTCAAAAGAAACTGACTCGTGTTTTCTCAGTACCGGAAAACAGCATTTTTTTTTTCTTTCCTCAAGGGATGAAAATTTTCATTGTAAGAAGCACCAAATACGATAATAATGATTATTAAATGTAACTGGGATGTAGAACCCTTTTGGTTTACACTTGAAATTTTATGATTCTACTTTAAAATGGGAAAACTTTGATTTAATTTGAAGAATGACATTGATTTTTAGTTTCATGGCCACATTTTCCTCACACCAGTTTCAATAATACGGGATGGGCAGCTTTTCTTTTGCACAGTTATCGATAGCTAGTAATTAGCTATTCATCCGAGAGTCTCATTCAAACAAGACAGATTCAAGTAATGAGATGAGGTGCATAAAGGGAACTAATTTACCTGGTAAGTCCTTTATTTAAAAAAAAAAAAGTATGGAGTTTTCCCAATACATCTGGCATCTAGGATCAAGTCCAATCACAGAAATGGAGTGTTTAGGCATGAATAAACTGAGGGAAGGAGACGCATCTGTCTCCACCTCCTCCCGCCTCCCGCCCAGAGTCTCAGAGCTGGACGCAATGATCAATACCAATGCTCTGGCTGGATAATTGGCCCATCAGCCCACATGCAGTCTTCCACATCCCTCGCAGAACAAATTCTATGCCGCGTCAAAAAAGAAAACCACAAAAGGCTCACTCTATTTGCTTTGAGATTCACAATTAGGTGAGTAAACATACACCAAGGCTTCCGAGTCAGTCTTCTGGCTCTTTTTCTCTTTTTTAAACTGCTGACATTCTCACTTTTTACACAACCAGCACCCCTCTAGAGGTACTTGGTGGTTTATGAAGTGAGCTCCCAGTGCTTCATGCAGCTGGCTTCAGCAGAGGTGCCACTCAATGCACATGCGAGGTAGGAGAAGTTATTTTAAAGATAAAGAGTTCTGACATCACAACCTTGAGGTTTTGTGACCAGTGTGGAGTCAGCAGGAGAACTGGGCCCCACAGGACTGTGCTTTCCCGAGGTCTGGAGGGCCTGCAGGCAGCATGATGTAGCTTTTTTGTTTCATGAAAGACCTGCTATGCCAAGAACGTCTTTTAATAGTCTTGTCTTTAAATAAAGCAGTAGGAAGAAGACTTAGAGTAAGTTCATTTTGATAAGTAAAACAACCTGTCATTTGCTGTCACTACTGATAACCAATCAATGGATTTTCAGTCTTTTGGTGGAGGCGTGTTGAGGACCAGGCCCAGGGCCTTCACACTAAGCTGTATCCTCAGCTCATATTTTAGTTTTGATTTTGAGACAGAGTCTCACTAAGTTGCTAAGTTTCCTAGTCTTTGCTCGAACTTGCAGTCCTCCTGCCTCAGTCTCCCAGAGTGTGGGACTGTTTTTCAGTTTTTTTAGAGATAGGGTCTCTGTAGCTCAGGCTGGTCCTGAATTTTGAATTCATTATAGAGCCCAGGCTGGTCTTGAACTCACAGCAATCCTCCCTCAGCCTCACGAGTCTGGGATTCCATGTGTGCGCCACCATGCCTGGCTTATGTGCTGGGGAACTGAACTCGGGTACTTACAGTTTGACTTAGTGCAAGCGCTTTACCCACTGAACAATTCCTCCAGTTTTGGTGTGATTTTACAGTCCTCTTGCCCACCATCCAGAGTGCTCTGATTACAGGCTCTACTTTTGTGATTCATCTTAATAAATTGGAACAACAGGGCATACACACTTTTAACAAAAGCAGCTGCATGTTTGTGTGTCTTACATAATGATATTTCTAGGTACCATCACCTATTGGTAAAATTACTCCCTGAGTCAGAGATTCAAAACCAACTTCCCAGATTTTTTTTTTTTTTTCCTTTGAGATGGAGTTCCACTCTGTAGTCCAGGTCGGTCCTGAACTCGTTATGAAGCCCAGGCTGGCTATGAACTCATAGGAATCCTATCTCAGCCTCTCAAGTACTGGGATTACTAGCATGTACCACCACGCTGGCTTAAGTGATGCTGGGGAACTGAACCCAAGGTCTTGGGCTTGGTTGGCAATTGCTTTAACCACTCCCCAGCCTCTAGAATTTTTTTTTTCAAATTTTTCTTAAGCTGGGAGCACAAACTCCATTCTTTCAATTTCCTGAAATTTTAAATCATGAGACAGATTTGATAGTGACTAAAGGAATCACTTATCCTAGGAGATATATGTCAGTCAATGAAGAGTAACAAGATGGCCAGCTAGATGCGCCAGACTCAGAGACTCCCTTACCTATTAGGGTGTGAAAGACGGCGGCGATGGCTCCGGCCACCACCATGCACAGGACGGCCTTGGTCCTGTCTCTCCTGCTGTTCACGAACACTAGGCCCACGTTTTTAAAGTCACTCATGGGACCCGTGAAGAACTTCATCAGGGAATACGCCAGCCCGTAGCTGGCCAGCATTTCGACTGCATCTTCCTTGACAGCAGCAATGCCCCGGTTCAAGGCCTGGGAAGGAGAGAAGAACCCCAAAACAGCATTAGAATCAGCACCTCACCACTAAGACAAAACACAGTAGGTCATGTTTCTATAGAAACGCTGTGCGGCATAGCGCATACATCTTACTGTCACTTAATAAACATTATTGGTTTTTTTATTCACTCATATTTGCTTCAGTGTGAGTGCCTCTTTGTGGGGGAGACACTTATGCATAAGAGTTCAAGTAATAAAAACACCCAGCAAGTATTTTATGTTAATATCAGAAAATAATTCTAGAGAGTTTTCACTAAAAGTTGAATTTCTGGAAAACCTTGGTATGCTAAATTTTACCTGTAAATCCACATGATAGCAACAGGGGTTTTGGAAGTGAACTAACCAGTTTATATGGAGGAGGTGATACTTTTTTGTCTTTAGAGGAGATATGTGAGTCTACCATGTCCTGAGTAACCTTCAGTACTGTGCAAGTGTGATGTATTCATTCTTTGTGGCTCAGAGCAAGCTCTAAGCTGCTTAAAAAAACAAAGCATTCTGTCAACAATGGATGTTATTCATGTGATGCCTGATGTGTTTCAACATAAAATATAGTTTTAAGCTCACTGCAGACAAATGTGTCCACAATGTTTTTGTATGCTGTTTCTTAGGAAGATGTGTTCCTAGAATATTCTGCCCACTTTAACCCTCCTTCAAGAGACCCCTTCTTAGACTGTTAGGTTCCAAACTAATTGAAGAGATAGTTATGTTCTAAAGCAACTCTCTCACTTAAAAGACAGCCCCAGCAATGGCGGGAGTGGGCACCCGGGTAGAGAGAACTCTATAGCTGGTTCACCTCCCAGGACGCTGCCTCTGTCTTTAAGACCAGGCAACTGAGCAAAAATGCTGACCTCCAGTATAGTGAGTATATTTTTTAAAAGAAGCTATTCTTGAGAGTGTTTTAGTAAAATTGATTACAAGTCACTGAGAATCCCTATTTGGTCCCTGTCCCCACAACACCCAGCCTTCCCTACTGTTACCACCCCAAGAAAGGGCTGGGGTGCAGCTCAGCAGCTAAAGTACCTGCCCAGCGAGTGTGAGGCCCAGGGCCACATACACTGGGCACAGGGGTTCATGCCTGTAGTCCCGCCCGGCACTTGGAAGGCTGAGGCAGGAGACTTGCCATGAGTCTGAGGCCAGCCCCAGCTAAATACTACATAATCAGTTCAGGAACAGCTGAACTACAAAGTGAGTCTCTGTCTTAAAATAACAAAGAAAACCCAAACCCGTACCACACCAGAATGGTCCACTGTTTGAACCACACATCTAGTTTTACCAAATCATTAGCAACCTGTGGCCCTAATTTGCTCTTGGGGGTGGTGTACATTTTATGGGTTTTGAACTGACGCAGACTGACGTGGATCCGTCATTACAGTCACACTAAAACCCCCGGTGAGGCCGCCACTGCTATTACTCTTCCAGTAGAAGCATAATCACATGCACAAAACCCATGTGCAGTCTCTCCCGTACGAACCTGAGGAAGGGATAAGAGCGATACAAAGAAATGCATTTTTCCTCTGCTCCCTATTTTTAAAGCAAATAGTGGTTCATAATCTTTTCTACAAAGGCAGTAGCACAGCCTAAATATGACTTTGCCAGGCTTATTAAAGCTTCTGTGTTAATGGAAAGGCGTAATACAATAAAAGAGAATTCAATAAATCTTCAAACACATGTAATAGTTAAGAATCACACCGCATTACAACAAAACAAACCCAATCTATTATTCCACTGACTCAAAGAGACTATTAATTATAAGGTTTATATACCATTATGGAAGAAAAAACCACCCCCAATTATAACTGTCAGGAAGGTGTGTCCAGATTGCAGAGACGCTTTCAGGAGGGGGAGGGGGAGTGTGCCTCAGGATCCGGAAAGGAGGCCCGTCAATGCCCTCGGATTCAAAGGCAGGTGTGAGTTTTGCTCTCTAACAGGTACACTCAGCAGAAACACAGGTCAAGCTGATCAGCAGGAGGCCAGGCCTCCCAAGTCTGGGCCTGTTTGTATCAGCCGTTCCCTAGGAGGCACAGCTGTGTGAAACAAGGTCCCTCACAGAGCACAGCACTGCTAGGGGGAAATGTACTTACGAGAAAAGACCGCTGTGCCAAAC